>VDFB02200256.1:0-207899 GCA_007258455.2 Sequoia sempervirens
CTAACATAAAGTTAAAACATAACATGAACCTATAATGATTACATTGTCACATTTGTTAAGGGCTAGTCTCAATACTTGGTTCATAAATCATAATTGACCTATGTTTGTTACACAAAATGAGGGTACGAGCCTTAAACTTATAATTCAAATTTAAACTTGGTCTCTATTGAGTTCATCCAAATAATATTATGTTCTCTCTTGAGCATGTAATTCATTAACTTGTGTTATATGATGTTTTAACTAAGGAAAAATCCTAATTCATTTGAATAATGTAAGAATGTGATCTAATTTGTATTGCCTCATCATAGAGGAGTGTGTCACATAGAATCAATATTGCATCATTAACTTATGGTTTGATAGTTTTAGGCATTCCTTTATGCTTGTTTACCATCTTTGATCATTGTTCTATATTCTTGACTCAATAAAAAGGATTGGACCAAAGGAACATTCCCTAGTTAAGAAGCTACTAAATAATATCTACAAACACTAGCCATTTTAAAATCAATTACCAAGCATCTTAAGCTGATCATATTCTTATCATCAAAATTAGTGAAGTTTAGATTTGTGGGCTAGGTTCCTATCCACACACAAGTTTCAAATCCACAAATGCAAAAGATCAATTCCATAAATACATTATTTAATTTGAATGTTAAACACAAGATTTAGTAGTTCCAAAACAATTGTGTGGTAATATTTTATTTTCTGATATACTGATAAATTGATTGAAAACATGTACCACAATAAATCTACATCATATTCCAATCTAAATGTTCTATTTCATTTAAATAAATTTTATATATTTATTTCATAACATATCTATACAAACTCGTATAATTTTAAAGTCATTGACTGTTCTTTTAATTTTTATTTTTTTTAAATGAATATTTCCTATAATAATCATATATATGCAAGTATAGAAAGAAGATTCATAAAGAAGGATACTCACAAAGTCTAATAAGATAAAGAAGAGTAAACATAAACAAAACTAAACCTAATAAAATCTAAGCATCTAAAATAAAGAGGATCCTTATCATGAAAATTGCCTCAAATGGGAAAATAAAATGATCATTACCAATTATTTATTCTTTTCAAAACTAGAAGACAGAATTGGAAAATGTCAACCAACATTAAACAATAAGAAAGAAAAAAGTATATAAGACGACTTTAGGATGGCGTGTTTGATATTCTTCGAGCCATACAAAACGTCTGCGTTTTATAATTGTATTTGCAGCGATCACATGGACTGATAGAGAAGCGACTTGTTAATGGCAGTTCACGTTCTCCATAAACTTATAAATTTGAATGGAAATCAGTTATAAAAGGGAAGTCAAATCCATTATCCAATGGCAGCATATGACAACCAGAGGATAGTTTAATCAATGTTTTGTTCCGCAAGAAATACACGTAACATATAAAAAAAGAGGCAAATCCGAAAGTGCATCCAAATAAAACTGAAAAGTGGAATACAGTTTGTGGGTCAGATAATTTCGGGCTGGCTTAACCAGCACACTCTAAGCGTTGACCCGCTTAGGTGGCTGGTGTGGGCCCCTTAATCCGTCCCGTTCCCTGTTATCGCGCGCAAAGTCTTAAGTTTTTCAAACATTTTTCTCCGGCCCATATATCCCCATAAGCAACAAACAGGTTTCCGCGCCGAACAGACTTCATCTAAACGCCTGCTCACGGCCTGTGCCAAAATGGGAGCTTTGTAACAGGGTATGGAGGTCCATCATCACTGCTGGAAATGCTCTGGTAGACATGTCTGCAAAGTGTGGAAGCATAGACAAGGGACGCGAACTGTTTGACAGGATACCTCAAATAAACATGGTCTTGTCGAATGCTAAAATTGCAGCGTATGCACAAAACGCATTTGTTGAAAAGGATTTAGAAACATTCAGTCGAATGTCATGGGCAGGTGTAAACCCAGACTCCGCAATCTTTGCCATCATCCTCCCTGCCTGTGCCAAAATGGGAGCTTTGGAACAGGGTATGGACATCCACCAGAGGATAAAGGAAAGGAATTTTGTCAGATGTTGTAGCTGCAACTGCCGTGGTAGACATCTATGCAAAATGTGGAAGCATAGACAAGGCACGTGAACTGTTTGACAGAATACCCCAAATAAATGTGGTCTCATGGAATGCCATGATTGCAGCATATACGCCAAATGGATTTGTTGAAAAGGCTTCAGAAACTTTCAAGCAAATGCAATTGGCAGTTGTAAAGCCAGACGTCGCAACCTTTGCCAGCATCCTCCCTGCCTGTGCCAAAATGGGAGCTTTGGAACAAGGTATTCAATCAATCAAAGGATGAAGGACAGGGATTTTGTCAGATGAATAAAGCTTAATGGAAGGGAGATTTTGGTCAGATATTATCGTTGGGACTGCTCTAGTAGACATATATGGAAAATGTGGAAGCATAAACAAGGCACGTAAACTGTTTGACAAAAATGCCTCAAAGAAATGTAGTCTCACGGAATGCAATGTTTGTGGGATATGCACAAAATGGATTTTACAAGGATGTTCTCAAAATATTTGAATTAATTAAGCATTTTCGAACATGTCCTGACACTATAAGCTTTGCTTGTGTTATATGTGCATGCAGCCATGCAGGTTTACATACTTAAATCACATGGGTAATCCTTACTGCATCACACCTACAATAGATCATTATGTGTGTGTTTGACCTACTTGCTCATGCTGGCTATTTTGAGGACACCTTTAACTTTATCATCAAGATCCCAGTTAAACCTTGGGTGGATGTGTGAATCTGTTTTCTTGCTGCCTGCAGATCCCATATGAATATAGACTTAAGGAGTATTTACAGCAAAACTGTTTTATATTTGGATCTTAAAAAAGATGCGACTAATTTTCTCTCAACATCTATGCAGAAGTGGGCAGGTTGTGTGAGCAAATGGTAAGGGGATTGATGAAAGATAAGGATATAAAAAGCTCCCCGAATGTAGTTGGATTGAAGGCCATAAAATGGTATGTGCTTCTTGTTAAAAAACCATCCAAAAGAACCATAGTTCACCATGTTAAACATTGGCATACATGTATTATTGGATAAGCGATCCTAAGATACACATTCAATCCCTTATAGATCAATGTGTGCTGATAATTACTTTGATGATCAATTCATAGCTAAGCTTTTTCTCTATTCATTAAGGAAAAAACCTTAAAATGGTTCTACTCTTTATGTACCTATTCTATGGGTTCCTTCCTCTATCTCACATATCTTTTCATGGAACATATTCAAGTCAACATAGGATTGTGGGTCAGTTACATCAATGTTATACATTGCAATCAAGGAGCAAATGAGAAGGTGATTGGTTTTATCTTCTATTATTAATGCCTTCTTTCATAGATCTCATATCTTCTTCTTGACTCTAATATCAAGAGAAAATTTTTTAAGAATATTTTCCCAAAGCTTCACAATCAAAATCTCTTGCATAAATATCCAACTTTTATAACACTTTGTACCACCTTGTATGATTATACACAGGTGATAGATCACCTTAAGGTCATCTCTTTGACCTTGATGACTCTATTTTTTAGCCCCGTCCTCTTCTCAAGAAACCAATAATTCTACAAAGAAGAACACCAATAAATTATAATTTTCCCCTTAATCCAACCGTAACAATTAACTAAAATAATCAAATTTTCCTTAGTCCTCTTTGTCATCTAAACTTACTATCTCCATTCACAAGCTAACTCTAATTGGATGAGGCTTGAAAAAATCATAGTTCCATCTTTCATGAGTTTCTTTGAATAACCTTATCTAGCTTCATCCTATCCAACCCTTGAACCCCAACCTCTTCTATTTTACCAAATTTACCATTTCTTTATAGTATATTGACCTATTTTTCTATGAAACATGCCTTACTATTATACTCTCCTTTTGTTTTTCTCAATTAGCTCTTTGGAAATCCTTATCACCAAATCATGTTCCTTTTTTACCTAAATATTATTTTTCATCTTCACTTTCATAATATTCTCCTAGGATATGCTTATATTAATCCAACCCTAGTAATTACTAGAGTTCTTTTTCTTTTTCTATTTTTCTTAAGTTTCTACATGACAAGTTTTTCTTGACTTTTTCCTTTTTTTTCTCCTTTGTATTAAATTTTCCAATTTATCTTTTGTCAACGAGGATTCTCCTATTCTATTTATTTTCTATACTTGATTTGTTTGCTCCTCTAATTTAATTACTTGTTACTACTTTAGCATCATAGATTACATTTGGACTAGACAATTATTCACTTTTTAATTAATGGTGCCAACACATTATTATAGAACTATTAAATTTGGGACAGCTATTAAACTCATGTGATTTATCACCACAAAAATAAAACATGTGGATTTTCCTCCCTTTTTTTCTTCTACACTCATTAGCATAATGTCCTAGTTTACCATAATATTTTGGCCTTTTGGTCCTTCTTTCTCAAATACCTCTATTATTATCATGGTAGCCTCCCCTACCACCTCCATCTCAATAATTATCATGGTAACTCATGGAGGGTCATATATCTTGAATTTGTGGTACCATATAGTATATATTGTTAGGTGGTCTTATACTTTCTCTCAATTGAAGTTCCCACTAGCCATGTGCCAAATAAACATTGAATTCTTTTATAGCTAAACCCTATGTTTTATCCAACCCATATCCAAAAAATAATGAATCTTCTTCATGAAGTAACATTGGACACCTATTTGTGTCATGTTTGTCCCACTTTATACTTTACAATATATACTTACTATCTTTCTACGAAATTTCCCAAGTTCCCCTCTTAGTATGGTAGCCCTCTTCATGCCTTTGGTTATCAAACTTTCATTCCTTAGATGTTCTTCCCTAGTGTAATTTTTGAACCAAAATTTACTTCTTCTAGATGGCAGAGAGGTTGTTGGCCCACAGTTTCTGTTGCACCAAAAGATCGACCTGTTAACACTCGATACAACTACCAGAGTTAATGGATCCACGAGAGGCAGTTAGTCCATGTCATGAATCCTGAGGGGAGCATTGACCTTTTTCCAACAAAATCCCCCTCAGCATTACCCGAGGGGATTCAAACCCAACACCTTTGGCTCAGATACCAATTATTGGCCCATAGTTTTTGTTGCACCAAAAGATCGACCTATTAATGCCTGATACAACTACTAGAGTTAATGGATCCATGGGAGGCGGTTAGTCCATGTCACGAATCCCAAGGGGAGTGTTGACCATCTACCAAGAGAGGTATCATATTTCTTACTTCAACATTATGTTGTCCAAATCTAAGTAAAATTATCAATTTCATCCTTTCTTACTAAATCATTCTCACTTATATTTGACTAGGATTATATTATGGTGATCAATTCTACTGCATCCTTATACAAAGAGGAAATCTTCTCTTCTACTTCTGCTATAATGTGAGAGGTTAAACCTAAAATAAAACACTCAATTCATTTATTTTATGTCAAGGTTTCTTCTACCTTTCTAACCACACATTTAAATAATTGTTCATGATATTTTATTGATTCCTCAGTTTTTGTGATCTTCCATATTTTATTTGTTTTTTTGCTCATACATTAGGTGAATGGAAATGGGTTAGGGACCATTAATGTGGTGTGTCTAATGTTATTTCATTATTCTTTCAATTGAACTAAATATAATTTGTAATAGCAATCATGAAGGAGGTGGATGATCACGATGATGGTGATTAGAAGTTGAAGGCATTTACACAACTTTCCCTATCCTAGGCACTAGGAGAGAAGGTGGAACATCTTTGCATTTAGTGGGTGGGTATGCTTATTAGTGGAGGAATTAGGATGCCATTTTTGGGAGTTGTTCCCATGTGAATTCAATCATTGAAAGATGTTCATTTTTTAGATTTCCTATTATTAGAAGATGCTCTCCAAGAGGTGTATGGTTTTTGAATGAAACCAGAGTTTTGGAAAAGCATATGAAGATTTCTTGTCCCATTATTCTATGAATTTTGGGTTATTATAGTTACATCTAGGTGCTATCAAATTGAAGAGAGAAGTGTGTTGTTTATGTACTCTTGTTTCAAACGATTACTACATACTTCAGTCTCTCTTTGATAGTCAAGTTTTTCCTACAAGGGGTTCTCCATGCACATTTGGTGTTATGTGCCATATTCTAATGGTTTGTTTATTTGTATTTATTGTTATATACTTCCACATAATTTCATAATGCTTAATCTAATGTTGAAGAGCTTACATTTGTAGTAATCTACCCTACTTTACTAACATTATGAATTTCCCATCATACAATTTTAGAATTTTGTACCTTATTTGTAAATGTTATCAATTGCTCAACAACCTCAAACTCCTAATGAATTAATTATTTCCCTTTCATGAAATTGTTTATTTCTGCTTCATGTCCACCATGATGCCTTTCACTCCTCCCATATAATTTCTACCCTCCCTTAAAATTATAAAATTGCATCTACACCTTCAATCCCCCACTTTACTCTATGGAGGTCCAAATGTCTCATTTAATTTTATAATCCTCATATATTTTTATCCAAGATCTACCACTCTATTATATACTTATACTTTTCAAAGTTTCAATATTTATGTAAAGTAATTGCTAAGTGCTCATCAAGTTCTACATCCTAGCTCCAAATGTTTGCTCCTCATTCATAACACACAATATAGCTAATTTATTTGTGTGTAACTCAACTTTGTGGAGTGTGTGTGAACCATCAGACCTACCCCTCCTTGTGCATGCAACATTAGTTATCCTTGGACATGCTCAATGTGTATACCTCTTTTTCAATGACCACTCCATCTCATTTTAGAGATGCCATTTTTTATGCATGGTACATACTTATTGATCTATATGTGCAAGTTAGTGACAACTTAGTTCTATGTGGTAGTTTGTGATGGACATTCACTTGGTGCCACATGTTGCCATGTTGACATCACTAGTGGGCCTCAAAAAATTAATATTATAGGCAATTGGTCTTCCTTGACATGCTATATGGACTCAATAGTGAATGATTGCTTGCTAGAAGTCACCTTCAATGGTGGTATGCCTAAGCTCACAATGATGTGGTTGGATTTCTAAATTTGTAGGAAGTTACTACACACTATACATGACACCTATGTGACAACTTTAGTAAGCTCAACTCTCCCTTTGTGGCTTGTTTTTCCATTATGTACATGCATGGGTGACATGGTGAAGATGTATGGCATCTTCCAGTTAGTAACACATAAACTAGCCTCAACAATTAAAATTATTAATGTGCATTTTTCTTCAAGATCTATGTGTTGGCCATATAATATCATTCCATTTTCATGGTCATAAATCTTCATAAAATTAATCAACCTTCATCTCTTAATTGTGATGCTTGATATCCCCATGTGGCACATCCATTGTGGTGTTTGGCCTCATTGCATTAGTCTCCTATTGGTCCTTCTAGACCCCTCTTACAAACATAATTATTTTGAGATATTTGAGTCACTCACATAGTGGCTTATCAATGGTGCCACATGTCTTCTCCAGTGGGTCCTTTCTTCTACATAGCATGTTAAAACTTTTCTAATTTCTTAGTGATGGTGTTAGCTATGATATACCCTATTAATTATTGTCTTAGCATTCTAAAGTGATTCTAATTATGCATCTTGAGATTATGTGGCTTTATGTAGATCATTGATCTAGAGTATTATTTTGTACCATTATAATAACCATTGATAGATTTACCATATATAAAATGTGATAATGTAGGGCTCACTCTTGATGGTCTTCAAGCACTATATATGCTATTATTTAGGTATTTCCTTTGTGACAAGGGTAATAATTGTAGAGGCCAACACAAATAGTAAGTATGGCCATTTTTATATTATCCAAGAACTCACCAATATATTGGCATCTAAAACACTAGTGGTTGTGTTTTGCATTTTTTGTTGTCCATGCCTTAGTTATGCCCTATGTGCCCTAAATATAGGGTTTTCTTCCTCTAGCCATTAATGTTGTGAATATGGTGGGTGTGGGTGTGTATTGTGTCCTTGGTGATATATTTGAATTAAACATAGTTTGATATGGCTTGCAATTTCTATAGAGGTGTTCCATGTCATTGCATACTTATATTCTTTTTATTATAATTAATGTAGAGATGACCTTCATTGCCATTTGGTACAACTGATTATCCTAATATAAATTTTATGCTTATCATTATGCAAAATTTTAAAGGGATTGGATTAATGTGTTGAGTGAATAAGGGCCTATGTTAAATGACCAAATTATATGTACATGCCTATGCCATTTTGTTGGAATGAATGAGCTAGAATTTTATATATAGAGAAAAATAAAAATGTAAAATGTTAGTAAATTTGTTATAGAACAAATACATAAAAAATGTAAGGTAGCTTGTAGTAGTTTTAAGGTTTTGTAATGTGTTATTTTGAATCTTAATCCATTATATAAATTCATTTTATACCCCATTGAAGATGAATATATCCATGTATAGTTTGCTAAGTCTATGAATATATCCATGTGTTTTGGATGAGCTTTTGGGAATGATGCATGTTCCCCTAATTATATTTTATAATGAGTGTATTGTGAGTGATTAGTTAACCATCATAAATATTATAAAAAATTATGAATATTTCATAGAGAACTCATTTGTTCACTCCAATACAAGAAGCTTGTGTATTTTCTCACGGATTGTTCAAGAATGTTCTATTCTTGATGTAATAAATATATGGTGTTTCCCCTATGTGCATAGAGTTGAGCTTATATATATGTAATCAACCACACTAGGTCCTTTTAGTTGTCATCTTTCACATGTTATAAATTTTAAATCACACATGCATTTACTCATTTGGTTTGTAGATTCAAGTTTGTTACATGTACAAGATAAAAGAACCAACATGTAGTGAGTTTAACCCTTCATCACACTGTTGCACATACAAAATCCATTGTAGTATCTCTAAGTGTTAGTAGTTCTTCCAAATGTACATAGCTCATTTCTTTAGTAATAGAATATGTTAAAAACAACCATGCAACTAACATTTTCTTAGAGCTTTATACATTGTTGTCTAGTTTTCTTTCAAGTATGAAGTGTAGTCTTACACTAAAATTAATTATTAGGAGGTAAATATTAGTTATGTCAATCTCATGCATGTCTTCCTTTTCTACAAAACAAATCAACATATCAAAGCTCAAACATGTTATTAGGGTTTTTAGTGCATTGGGCATGGTTTTCTTTAAGACCCATCATGGTCATTCATATTTTTTTAATTATACGATAATAAAACCTTAGTGAACACACAATTTGGTGTAGTAAAGAAAAAATAAGGAAAAAGTACTTATTCTCATGCATTGGCCCATGTTACCATTTATCTAATCATAAGTTGCAATTCCTATTATCTTGAGTTGACTTCCTCTAGGGCTTAGGTGTGGTTTATCTTTAGGCTTTAGGGTGTAATTTTTTTTGAGAGCTAATAAGTGGTACTATTAATAAGAAAGCATTGAGGGTTTTCATTATTTGAGTATGTTAGTCATATTCACATGAATATCATGGTGAATTACTAGTTAGAACAAAGATCATTTTCTCTTCCCAAATAAAAGGTAGTGAATTTAATTGATCAAACAATTTTAAATACCTAAATTAAAAATTTGAATATGGAAGGAGGAATATTTTCATGATATTTTTTAGACATTGGATCTACCCAAATTTTCATGTGAGAAAGCAACAAACAACTTTGAGAGCTAAAAAATATAAGTTAGCTCAACTTTCTTCTCATGAGCATGAGGTTGGTCCATATGGTAATGATAAGTTGTTTGTAGTTTTAAGAAACTAATGTACTTTAGATGACGATTGATAAATTTGGTCTAGAATACTATGAAGTATGTGGATATATGCAACTAAATTGAATGTGAGACTCATTTCACTAATGATAAGCTTCTTCAATATGTCTATGTCAATGCCTTTGGTCAATATGAGATACCAAATCATTCTTTAGTACACGTTAAAGAACTTATGGAACAAAGGTACAAAAGGGTCGAACCTTTCAATGATGACATCAAATCCAAAATTGAGACTACCATCATGCACTTATAGAGTGGGTATTGGTTGATAAATAGGAAAGTTGGTATTAAGAATGTTACTAATTATATAATTATGCCTAATTTTGTTGTTCCTAATATAGATAAAGGAAAACATAGGATAGAGATTGAGATCAAAGATCATTATATTACATCAAAGGATGGCTAAGAAAATATGAGCACCCATGTAAACTCCTATAGTACAAAAGAATATTGTTCTAAGAACCAAGAAAACTAAAATACCTACAAGTGTAATGAGGTCCCAAAGAAAAGAATGTGAGCTCAAAATCATGTGGGGTAAAGGAGACATCTTGTCAAGGAAAAAAAGCTATCAGTTGTAGCTATGCTAATGCAAATAAAAAATGTTTCTAGGTGGGTGGTCAAGTTGTGCAACTAATCCTTGATGTTCTTTCCATCATAGTGCCCCAATCAACACCTTTTCCTAATGACACTCTTATTGACATAGATTTAGCTCCAAATCAAATTAAAATCTAAATTCCCCTAGCTAGAATGTTCAAAATACTTAAACATAAGGATAATGTGTTGTCTAATATTATTTCCCTACCATTATCGATCAACCTATTAATTCTTCCATTGATCCAAAACTTGATGTCAATGCCCAAGAAAAAACTTGAATCTATCTAAGAACATTATTAGTAAAAATAAAAATAAATATTCTAGATTGTACTAAACTGTAGGTAGGATGGATGTGGCGAAGGTTGTGGAATTTTAGCGTGATGAATTTGTTTAAAATTTTCTAAACCTGTTCAACAAATCCATTTTATTCATACTCTACAGCCATGTCTTTCACGAGATAGTATCTTTTGAGATGTTCCATCAAACAGTTCATGTGCTTTGTCTACTATTCAACATTTTGCATACATTGATTTCCAACCATAATTTCTGATAAATAGACCTCTTCCTTTTCACTTTGATGAGTGGGTATACGTTGATCTGAAGCTCCCTTACTCACATGAGCTATGAGGATGCTGGCATAGGGCGTGGAAATTGTCTTTATACTCGCCAGATGCATTTGGATGAAACATTTAAAAAACTCCTGCACAAGCCACGCGAAATAGCTTACACAGGCCACGACATCTTTATGAAAGCTTCAAAGGCCATGTATTTTGTGCAGATCCAGTTATAATATTTCTTTGTAATAATCTGTCAAAAAATTGTCCTGCCTTGTCCATGCTTTCACATTTTTCATACATGAATGTCAGAGTAGCTATGACCACAACATTGCCGAACCACCTGAGGAAACCCATATTTTCTTACGCTGCAATAGCTATTTTCCATGACAGACAACCAAACACTTTAGCGGCTTGAACAAAACTTTTGCAATGCAGGAACTTCAGTAGTGCTATGCGTGGGCGGGAGAACTATTTTAAAACTAAGCAGGAACAATTTGAACACGAACGGAAACGGAAACGGAATGGGGAACACAAATGGGACGGCCTAAGTGGGCCGCACACCAGCACACGTAAGCGGTCAACGCTTAGAGTGTGCTGGTTAAGCCCAGCCGATAATTTCATGCAGTTGCATAGGCGGTCAAAAATCCGACTGGAATTATTGCATGCAGACATTTATGGGAGAAGATGATCGTGCAAGCTGCATATGGATGCCAGCGAGATATATTGATAAAATGGCCATAATCGTTGTTCATGCATTACACCGGAAGACATGGACAACGTCTGATTAATTAGTGTCAGATAAAACAGTTGGAATATTGACTGAATGACTGCAGATAATAAGAACAATAAACCGGCATTTTCTTATTGCATTCATACGCAATGCAACTGGTAAGGTGGTGATTGTGGAGGAGAGGAATGGTGTAATAAAGTTCCATAATGGGAAGCGGTCTTGCAGCGACAGCTAACTGCACACAGCAGAGAATCTATGCAATCTAGCAGCTTACCAATATCAGATATAAATTCAGTAGTCTTTATTATTAGCAAGTGGAAGATCCTTATCGTATCAGTTATATCCTTTTGTTTAATTATTTATTTAGAAGTGGTTTCTAACTAGTGTAATCTTGTATGATTTGTTGTTTTATAGAATGATATTAATATTTATATTAAAATTATTATTTTCTATCTGTATTTTTGGAAAGGTATAAGGAAGGATGTATTTTAAGAGTATTTTATTCAAACATTATTTTTTTGAATGATCAAATAGTTAATAGCAAATTTATATCTCCTCTATCTTAAAAAGTGAAAAAGTTGTTTCATCTTTATTGGTCAAAATTTACATTTGACCATTGAACTAGGTGATATTTAAGAAGAATCCCTTGGAAGAGGTAAAGACAAATTACTATAGTCAATAGGAGTAGACAAACATCTCTCAGTGTTGCCCCAAGAGTGCTAATGCATGGTACCACTGCGACCTCTCCTTTGCCCTTCCAACAAAGATTGTGTGCATGAGCTTGCAAATCAGCAACATAGAACTCTTGGCATAGTGTAAGGAGCATTACCCGATGATCAAAAATCATCAATAAAAGTGCAACTACCAACACCACCTTGTTGCCTTGGGCATAAATTTAAAAAGGAACATTAGAAATAATAGCTAACTTCATATACATAGATAAATGATGATCAATAGAAGAATTCAAGAAATGAGTAGATTTTCTTATATATTTTTAAATTGACAATAAGATGGGTGCTTGAAAAGCATGATAAATCAGGGCGAACTTGTAAGGTAATATTGGACAATCCCCTAACAATACATTCTACCAAGAGAAAGACTTGAGTTAAAATGGTCTAATTAAATCTTTACTCCAAACCTAAGTAATCTTGGCTCTTGGGAAAAACCAAAATAAAATTTTAAGGTGTTTAAATTCCTACAAAATTGACTCTTGCATTTCAAAACTTGTTTAGAAAAACTCTTTGCATATGACTTGCATATTGAAGGAAAAACACTTTACAACCACAATATAACATGCTCACACTTATAAAAGAGCAAGTGAACCTTAATGTGTATGCACTATAGATTAATATTTACCAAGGCATAATGTGTATGCATTATGTTGAAGTTCTAGATTTTTTTTGGTATTTCATATAATTCATGAAAATTATATAATGCACTCATGTTATGACTCATGCATATTATAATTTAAATTATGAGAATCCTATCCATTATGCTTGGAATTCCAAGCTTGGGGGTTAGACCTATATGTTGGGCTCCCAACTCCATTGTTTACACATTAAATAGTATTTCTAAACTTCCTCCTCATCAAGTTTACATATTTTGGATTAAAATTATTTGAAATGGCCACCAAAATGTCAATCTACTTCTTATCTTTCTAACTATGTTATTTATTAGATAGACTAAATATATTAAAGCATTTATTTTTTTTACACTAATGTCATCTTCATAAGCCCCAAATACATATGTATTTATTTGTGTATTATGTATTATTTTTATTTACATGAATAAGTTTTATACTACTTTTTAATAACTAAAAGATAATAATACACTATTCACAAAACAAGGTGGGTGGTAGAAAGGCACACCCTCATAATCTAAGCAAGATGAATTTGAAATAGAAGATAAAACCAAATAAAGGGAAAATCTAGACCAATAATAAATATAAATAATCATGTGCTAAGTTGTGAAAGAACTATCAATAGGAGGGAAATTATTTTCATTAGGTTTACCCCTTATATCAACAAAGATAGATCCATAATCAATAGACTCCTAGTTAGTAAGAGAATCCTTGACCTCTTGATATATAATAAGATATTAAGGACAAATAGGGGAAATATCCAACTCTAGGCAAGAGAACTTACTATAATCTAGCCAACCAAGAGAACCACACCCATGAGAAGAGGCGGAAGGTGGCCTAGAGGAATAAGACCATTCATGAGTAGCTTGATCCTTATAACCTTATAGTTGAGAACCTTGAGATTAAGATCCATGATCTTGATTGGTAGATTGATCACAACCATGCCTATTCCCATGAAGTGGGGAGGAGATAGGACTTGGGACTCTAGAAATTGTTCATGGAGCATTACACTAGATGTCAAGAAGCTCCATGTTTATATTCATGAATTCTAGTGTGAATTTACAAGATTAAATATGGATTTATTTAAGCATGTTAGAGAAAATCATAGCTTTAATGTAATATAAAAGTGAATATTAGCTAAACAACTGTAAAAGAGAGATTAATTTCTATTTTTATAAATATCAAAGAGAATTTTGTAAAAACTCAATCTACTAACCCAAAGTTAAGACTAATTTTTATTTATTTATTATTTTTATTATGTGTTTATTCATTTGTATATATATACTCCTAAAGACAAAAAAACCTCCGTGCACTTCCAATAAGAGAGTGGAGTCTTTGGAGAGTGACTTGGGACCTAGATGGTCCTAATGAGTTTAAGTCTTTGGCTAGAACACATGCCTATCCTTTATGGATAGATTCCTACCCCACTTTTGGTAGATACCTATCTTGGATGGATAGATGAACTCCTATCTTGTATGGATAGATGCCTAATCTATTTCATTAGATGCCTATCCTAGATGGAAAAATACCTATCTCATATGGATAGAAATAATTGAGTATATAAATGAATAAATAGATAATAATTATAGTAAAAAATAGTGATTTTTTAAAGTTTATAGAATGGTTTATTACATGTGGTATCAGGGTATGGTTCAAAAGACTAAGCCTTGAGCTCACAACTTGCACAAATTAGTAGTTATCTAGAGAGTAACTAGGAATCATTAACTTTTTTTCTTTTTGAAGTTTTATAAATTGAATCAAATATTAATTGGGAAAATGTAATATTTAGGAATAATAAATGGTAAGAACAAGGGTAACCCATGCTAGTACTACCGGAAGCCAAAGGGAGGATAATAACAATGATACAAAAATAACAAGGGGGTAATGAAATATCAATTAAATTTATAATAAATCTATTAACATAACAAATGAATAAGATAAATTCCTTGGGAAAATAAGTACAAGACCTTAGGAAAAGTTAGAAGAATATTGAGAACATAGTTGAATTCGAAAATGAGAACCCTTCTAAAAATCAATAAGGAAATGAGATGGGCATCGTCACACCTAGGAGAGAAAGTAATATCTTGGAGCTATCTAAGGACTTGAAGAAAATCACTCCCCCTAAGTTTGATGGGAAGAAAATAGGTGAAGGAGAGGAAAATTGGTTAAATGAAATAGAAAAATACTTTGAATTGAGGGATTATAGTGAAACAACTAAATCTTTATGGGGATCCTATAAACTCATTGGGGAAGTTTCTAGTTGATGGACCAACACCAAGGAACAAAATGGGTACAATAAGGAAATAATTACATGGGATCAATTTGCTCATCATTTTTGTAAGACGTGGTTACCATAATTATTTTTCAATGAGAATATGGTTGGCTTTCACAACATTTGACAAGGGTCATTGATAGTTCAACAATATTGGGATAGGTTTTGTAAGTTCCTAAAATACATACCAATGTACCAAAAAGACGAGAAAATTCAAACAGGTTTGTTTATTTTGGGGCTTTATACCAACATAGGGGAAAAGGTTCACATGCATGGAATTGAAAATATGAATGAAGTACTAGAGATATATCTTAAGAAAGAAAAGAATTTAATACAAGCCCAATTGTAGGAAAATAAAATACAAGCCCAGTAGTAGCAAGGAATTTTTTTAATAATAATAGTTCACATCAAACTTAGAGTAGAAAACAAAACTACATATTTTATGCTTTGATCCCATTTGGAAGCAGGGTATGTAGGAAGCATGGGAAATGAAGGATGTTCCCAATAGTTAGGCATTCAAGGATGGGGATTAGGGTGTGTCTAAGAAAGAATATGATAACTTGATCAATAACTCAAGATTTAATCATTCAAAAGAATTGTCTATTTAAAGGAAGGGAAGAAAACTCTTACCTAATATCAAGATAAAATAGATTCTTCTTATACTCAGAAGGAATCCTGGTTGGATTCACTTGAATCCCTAAGGATTCAGGCCAAATTCTAAGGTAGTACTCAAGCTATTTATATATACTCCTAAATATGATGACCTCAGTGCATTTGCAATAGGGGAGTGTAGTCTTTAAAGAGTGACTCAAGACTCGGATGGTTTCGATGAGTCTAAGTATCTAGCTAAAAAACATGCCTATTCTTCATGGATAAATGCCTACCTCATTTCAGTAGATGCCTAACCTAGATGGATAAATGAACTCATGTATCATATGGGAAAATGCTTAAGCTATATGGTTAGATATCTATCTAAGATGGATGGATGCACATCCCATTGGATAGAAGCACATGATTATACAAATGGATAAAAACATAGTAAATATTAAAAAAAAAAATGGTAATTTTAGGGTTAATAGAATGGGTTGTTACAAATTTAAATTGGATACATGGTCCACCACCTAGCAACAACATATGTCATATGAAGGTGCTAGGTTGAAAAGGATTAAAGAATTCATCTATCCAATTCTAGTATTTTTGAAGTTTGGTACAAAATAAAAGAAAGTTCCATGATAGGCTCCAATTATTCATAGAAAGGATAGTGGGGTTTGATGACTACTAGGTTCAAGAGAAACCAGAATCAAGTAGAAGACCTTGGTAAAGAATGCACAACATGAAATGACCTAATTTATGCTCAAGAATGGGCACTAAAATGGTATACAACCAAGTAACAAGAGAAGAATAGAGGTTCCAATGGTGGTTTAATTGGTCCACTATTAGCAAATAAAGTATAACCCAAAAGTATCCTTTGTGGGATTTCTAATTGTGAAATAGAATTTAATAACACAATTAATATTTCCACCTTATATCAAAGGATTTATCCATAATATTTTGAAATATATGGATGGAAAGAATTAATAACAATCTAGAAGGTCTCCTAGTCTTTATTTTATAACCAAAATTTCAAGTTAGGTTCAAATTAAGATAGAAAATTCTTGATCATTTTGATGAGATCAAGAATAGTTTTCATTCATCTATTAAAAAATTTTAAAGCATGGATCCAAGGAACTTTGGAAAGGGAATGATATTAAAAGATTCAAAACAATTAAGTTCCAATATAATGAAGAGAAAAATATATGTGATATAAATTGAAATGAAATTTAAAAACTAGACATAGATCCGTAGAGAAATCACAAAAACAAAACCGTGATCCAAATTTGTCCTAAAATTAGCTTGACAAGGGTGGTGGCACCCTAGAATAGATATGCAAGTTTTGACTAATTTTAAAATCTAGAAATGACCTAGAGTTTCTAAGGACCCAAATTTGAAAAGGTTTGAGTCAAGCAATAGATAGATTTATGGAAATGCACAAAACCCTACTTTTTCTATGTGAAATACACAATGATGCATAAAAACTTTTTTTTTTTGAAGTAATGCAATTTGCTCAAAATATAATTTTTTAGATTATAAAAAGTAGTAGTTGACTAAATCTACTTTGAAAAAGCTAAAAATTAACACTTTTTTATGTTTTGAAATGACACACTATGCAAATATTTACTTTTTAACATTTTTCAACAAAATATGCATGCATAAATGACAAATTCAAACAATCTACGATTGCATTCAAATTTTAAAATGAAAAATAAAGATTTTAGATTTTTTTTTAAAAAAAATCAATAAATGTCTTGGTCACAAAAAAATGATGTGATAAAAGAGGATCTAGGGTCTAAATCACACTTTCTCCTACATAATATTGGAAAGGAACCAAAAGCGATCACAAACACCCACTTGGCTACTAATCTCTATGGAAGAGCCAAAATGGTGATCAAGGTTTTGGTTCTTTGTTGCCCAGGATGATTGATTGATTAATGATTAATTTGATTTGATAATTCAAATGTGTTTCTAGGTCAATATTAAGCTACAACTAGCTGATGAAATTATAGAGAAACATGGAATTGAAACACAAAAATGAATTATAAAACAATGGAGTGTAGAGGAAGATGAACTTGGCATATGAATTTGGGCTCAAACTGGTTGGATAGGTGTGCTAGCACCCTAGGCTATGAATTATAGATCTCAAGAATAAAAAACTAGATCTCAAAAGGTCATAGTCTATAGGTTTTTTTTTGGACTTAGCTTCAGGGTATGTGCAGGATCATCATGTAAAAAATAGGCCCTTAAGTGGCGAAAAATTCAGAAAAATTAGAGTTGGGCAACTTGACGTAAAAAATTGAATAAGTTATCTATATTATTTGAAAAATATGTTAGAATAGAATCTGTAGAAAATTGAATGTAGTTTCTAAACTACTAGATTTATTTAAAGACAAAAAAATATATTTGAAAAAAATGGAAATTTCAATGCAGTAGTACTTCAATTTCAGGGAAAAAATAAGTAGGTGTCTGTCTAACCACCCTAACCACAATAAAATGATGGTATTTTTTTATAAGATTTTAGATATAAGTAGAGCAATCATGTCACGATGTGATGCATATTTTTTTGTAATTTTTTTCCAAGTAAATAATTAATTATGAATTTTTATTACAATTTAAAAAAAAAATATAAAAACTCGTATGTCTGACCACTTTAAATTGGTCAAAACTTCATGAAATTCATTTCTTTTAATCTTATAATATGAAGCATAGAATGTGACATGTTTTAGATTCAAAAAATATGATACTATTTGAATGCTATGATGTTTTTTCAATTAGCCTATCAATCGGGGACTTTAGTTGTAATTCAAATAGAAAATGAATAATAATAATTTATTAAATTCAAAGTAAAGCATAATTTATATTGGTGGAAAGATGAGAATCTCCTTTAAAAACCCTTTTTGTTTCATCAATTTTGGGTAAAAAAAAAAAGTTGTCAACCACATACCCATCATATCGCCACTTTTTGGCCCATCATGATCCTGCACATACCCTTCAAAACATTGTCTATTGATGATTAATTCCACTTTCCCTAATTTACTGACATAGAAGGCTTGAATACTTGATCTTACAATTAGGTCTTCAATTCTTTCCCAAATACACTTCAGGTTTAACACTTTCACACAAGGAAGGAGAGAAAGGGTTGTGCCATATAGGGGCTTGCCTAAGTCAAACCCTATTTTAGTATTTCCACCTCTAAAACAATTATGATGACATAAAGAGAGCATACCCTCAGTTGGGTAGAGGAAAAATGGAGAAAAGGAATGATAAATTGATAATTTTTGAAATCATTGTCATCTCATATAAAGAGAATTTGTTTGTTGATTGAAATTATTGAAAGTATTAGTCCTCACAAAAGAATGAAAATATAACATGAACAAAATCACATATAAACTTGATGCATTGATAAGATGAATCTTGACTGATAACAAGTGTTGTACAATTTGCTAAGTTTTCTCTTGACTACTTTTCAGGATGCTCAATTATGATTCCAAATTGATAGGATTTGCATTAGGATTTAAAATGGTGAAAGGAATTGTATTTATATGCATTAATTCATTTTCCCATAAATTAATTATCAAAAATCAATAAATGAATTACCAAAAATCAATAAATGAATTCAAATTTATAAATATTAAAATATCTACAATAATATATTTAAATTGGGGGTAAAAATAGGTTGGATAGGGGCATTAGTAGGCTCTTCCAAACCTATTTTGAATCTTTAAGTGTCATTAAAAAAATATTAAATAATAATTCCCAATTTAATTCTAATTATTTGAAGATGACCATAAAATGGGTAATTTAAGAGCACAATTATTTCCAAGAACAAAGGGGGGAGCTAAACCTAGTGTGAAATTGTCAAGGGTGGAAATTTACGGTGCTACAGTTACCTTGGTATGAAATCTTTTTCAAAGTGATGTCAACACCATGTGTTTCCACCAAAGGTGGATTCTTGAATGGCTTGAAGACTTGCAATAGGATATTCCTCAAAATATAATAGATTGTTGTAGCTAGCATATAGAGGATAACTGAATACATCTTCACAATAAATGTGTCATAATATCTCCTTCTTCATAATTTCCTTCTTCCTTTTTTTTAATGTTCAAATGTCAATAAAACTTGTTTATATATGCATTCCAATTGGCAATTTTGATTATAGGCCAACCTGGGATCTTTTTGATCCTCCAAGGACTAACACCTCAAGCATCAAATTTAAATTATGTCCCCTTTAATGTCAAGAGTGATACCTACCCTGTTCGGGTACTTTTTGCCTAAATTTATTATGATGATAGCGAATTTAATGTATTTTTATGATTGGTCCTAAAATTAATAAATTATTATTATCATTAACTGTGTAAGGAAAATAGGGTGTCAAGGTAGTGTGATACTTTTGTGGGTGATAATTTATAATGCCACAATCAACAATAGTCCCTTTGATTCAATATAAACACCTATAAATATGTGATTGGAGTGGTTCTAACTAAACACAATCTTCTACTTGAAAATCATTGTGAGAATTTATTTTGTAGAGTAAGTAGGTAACCTACATATGCCAAGAAATTATATACCATTATTCAAGTTTGTAAATAATGAGACATTTATAGATCATAGATAGAGATATTACAGTTCATATAGATCACAAGCCTATCCATTTCATGTAGAAATAAGGAAATTCACACAAGGATAAAAATAAAAAATTTCCATCTAACTCCAATAGTTTTATTATCTCATTATTCATCACAAGGAGAGTGCTAAAAAAGTTAAAAATTATGCGATTCATCCTACAATTGCAACCCTAATAAGAGTGTTGGAATCCTATGGACACAATATAAGATTTGGCCTTATTTATATGATATTGATGCTAATTTTTCCAACATCTACCAAAGGTGTAAGGAATCTAAGGTAGTAGAACAAGTTTCAACACTAATCTTGAGAGGAGGATAATGAAAAAACTTACATATCTTTATAGCAGTTACAACAGCTTAAACAAAATAAACATAAATATCATGCATACCACAACACATTGATTTATGTGGGGAAAACCCTTTTGAGAGAAAAACCCCACACTCCAAAATTTTCTCAATATATTATTCAAAAATCACAAAGATTAAAATATACTTGAAGAGAAAGCTTCTCATAGGAGTATCACCAACTAAAGATCCAAAGGAAACATGGCCACTATCAAACTCAAAATACAACAAAATACACAACTGTAATACAATTCCCTCATAAAATAGGGCTTCCTTATAGGGAAAGTCAACCAACAAAATATCTACCATGAAATTTGAGACCTAATGATGAATGGTCAAGATTTATAATAATAAAATATACATAAAATATGGCTCTCAGTGGCGTTGCCCTTGATCCCTCATAGGGGCATGTTGCCCTTGGACCCCCCATAGGGGGGATGATCCCCCCAAACCCCTTGCAGGGGGTATCCCCCCCCATGTGCTTACCTATCAATAGTAAAAATTATGTAATTGCAAGGTTGAGACACATTTTACCAACAAAAGGCTCATAGATGGCAAGCATTCCCTTAGATTATATGTTTTGAATTGAATTGGTTGTTCATGGTGCACATATTTTCCCCTGTGGTATAATATGATTTGGGAAGCATACTACAACCACATTGTAGGACACTTTGGGATGGATAAGATATTTTTTTACCATAGAAGTACTTCTCTCTAAAAATACTATGTATTTATGTTAGTGTTTACATTCAATATTGTATGGATTGTGCTATATCTAAACATGCAAATCCATACAAAGGATTATGCACACCACTTGTAATTCTTGAAAATCGTAAGTAGCACTCTATCTCCATAGGTTTTAGGTTAGGCCTTTCTACAACCAAACATGGTCATAACTATGTGTACATGAATGATATATTATTAAATATGGTTGTCATGGTAGGTTGTAAAAAATAAAACACTTCTATCCCTATATAGATGAACATAGTAAGATGACAAATCATATGATCACTCGCATTCTATAGATCCATCATTCAAAGCATATCCATAAATGGGACACAAGTCTCCTATGTCTAACATAGCCATAATGATGCAATACATAGATCAATATGTATAGTCCATTTTACATTTTTCTTGAATACCAACCATTAGAACCCATTAATGTATCCATCCATATCATATTGAATGACACATCACCACATCCCAAGTAGGAGTATGATAAAGCATTCAAATTTATGTAGAAGATCAGCCACATCTAACAACAAGTTCATGAGATACTATATTTTAGTAAGAAAAAGTATATAAGGAATTTAATGGTCAACACCATACACCTCATCATTTTTAAGTTGGTAAAAAATTTTGTTGAATATCTCTAGAAAGTGTAGCTTCAAGCAACACATAAAAATATTTTCCCATTTGATATGGACTCTACACAATCCTTGAATAGATAGTGAGATCTTTTAAAGATAAATATACACCATTTTCTCAAAGTTCATCTACTTTTTAATTTAGAGTTATTGCATCCACATTTCCTATCATTGTTGATATTGAAGATGCTTTTAAAAACCTTTAGAGTGTACAGGTAAATATAGACAATAGTGTTCCACCAAACACAAATCAAGTTGCTAATGTTTTATCAATAATAAATAGCTCAGTATATTCCTCTCTACTATGTGTTATAGGTATGAAAATTTTCTCACCAAGGTAAGTTGTTCACTAAGAACCAAATTATAGAAAATTTCCACATTTTTTCTAGAATATTTGAGTAATAGATCCCATTACTTCTCAATGAGGATGGAAAATTTGAATAATATCTAGGGGCATGTAGTGGTGTTTGGATTAAAGGGGGAAAATGGGTTTTGAAGAGACCTAAAAGTCAAAACCCATTACAACAAAATGTTGCTAAATTTTTAGTGGAATGTGGTGGTGTTTGCATGGCTAAATCTAGAAAATATTTAAAATCTAATTTATTAATTACTATTAACATTTCTTAAATTTACAGTTTCTAAGAACTTCAAATTTGAATTATATCTTGATACTTTTAGTGGCTACTTACAATGAAATTCAAAGGCTACCCTTTAGATAAAATCAAACTAGTTCTTTTCAAGACCCTTGCAACACATCAAACTAGCCCAATTTTCACCCAACAATCTAAGAGTTATAGTCCATGTCCAAGTTGGGTACCAAAATTAAACAACTTGTTACATTTTTAATTTGTAGTTAAATTATCCCCATATAACTGTCCATTTCAACTTCTAAGGAGGACACCAGTTTTCAAGAAGTATGATGACTCTTTGATATCATTGATTCCTCCATCAATTATCCTTGTTTATATATTTTCTCTCCTTTTGAGAGGGGTTTTTTCTATGTGGTTTTTCTTCTTTTCTTCATTTGTGAGAGATTGGATTTGTAGCCCTACTATCTATAGGATCACCCTATCTCGAAACTAGACTAAACTGAACTAAACTAGAGTCTAGTCGGGCCCCTCCCGGCCTTCAAGCGAAGTGGGTTGGATCAGTTCACTCAGTTGATTCACCGGCCATCAATTGTCCCCAGGCAGGCGGGGTTTATTAGAACAAAGCATAGAGCCAAGGAATGGGAAGTGAGACAAGAATGGTCTAGCCACTATAGCCCCCCCCCACCCGGGCAGAGCTGGGTGGAGCAGATAGGGGAAGAAAGTCAATGAATGGAGTAGGGGAGGCAGACCGAACCAACCGGAGGAAACAAATCAACTTCATCATCAAGATCAAGTATTAGTTTCTTTGGGGCAGATCGGGGAGGCGAGGAGATATATGGTCAAATCCCGATCCCCTAACAACAAATGGCCCTATAGTATTGAGAAGTAAAGTTGGGGATGTGGGTTTAGTACACCCAGTGTTGATAAAGGGGTCATCGTAAACCCAAGAAATTCTAGTTGATGGGTGAGGGCTAAGAAGTCGGTAGTGAGTAGCCCAATGATGAGAGTGATCATCAAGTATTCTTGTACGTAGAGATAACATGGTCTCATAGCTAGGACTCATCCTTGCATCCTTGTATCATTTACATAATAATTGCATCTCCTTAAGTTGCACATAGGGGGGGTCAATTTTAGCCCATTGCACTTCAAAAAATAGCTAGCTCTTGGATCTGGTAACCACCTCCCAATTTCAAACCCTCATATATATAAAAAATGACAATGTTGATGAAAAAAAGATAATATTGACTTTCTTATCTAAACCTTGGACTTAGTTGCTTAGATTACCTCCAACATGTGTCAAAATTAACTTGCAATAAAACCCACAAAGAGGAACCCTACAAAACTGTTGTTTTTCAAGTTTTTATGATTCCCCATATCACCATATGGTGCAAGGGAATAACATAATAAACCTTACTAAAATTCACCAATATCTCTCACTAGCAATAGCTCTACCCTTAATTATGAGAAGGAATTTGTAAGGTCGTGCTTTAATACCATTTATGAGCTAAAAAATAGATCTATGATAGGACCACTTGCAAAAACAATAAAACCTTCTACAAGAGAGTCTGCAAGAAATGAGCTTGCTTGATTAATAAGATCTATCAAATATAATGATGAGGTATTTTAAAAATGTGTACAATGACCTTGCTTATATAGAAAATGTGTGATGAAGTACCAACTAACAAAATGTTAAGTGACTAGTGTCATTATTAAAAGACACGAGCCATCATTAAATGGCCTAGGACCCGAATATTTAATAAATTCTAAAACAATATTTTTTTTCTAAAAAACTTAAATATACCTAGGCTCTAAGTGAGTTTAACATGTAAATAGGACTCCACTAATAGCTAGTTAGAAAAAATTAATTACCTATTTTTTCATTTCCATTAGAAACCATAGTTTACCATCTTTAGTAATTTTTCTAGTTTAGAATTGCTATGTAATAAAGTAGAAGGCATGAATCTCTTCCATATAGTTTGTCAATTCTCTATGAGCTCTCAATTCTAATAAAGTCATTGTTGAGAGAATGAAGAAGGTGCCCTTCAGATTTATTGTCATTGATGCCAACATTGGTTGGTAACTAACTATGTAATCATTTCTTCCATACTGATCCTGTATCTTGATCTAGAAATCTTCATAGTAAAAGGGAATTCAATGAGTCTTTGATATGTTGATCAGGAATACTCGGTATAGGTATAAAGGAGTTTTTCAACATGTTTTGATCGGTTGGGCTCGTGTGTAAAACTTCGTTGTTATTTTGGCCAACAAAATTTATTTTGTGTGTTCCTCTTTGGGTTTGGGCTGACCTAACATTTGGATAAAACATTTTTTTTGTGTCAAAAGGAATTTTGTATTAAGCTGACAAGACCTTTTGTATTTTGAATGTTCCCTCCATTAGGCCAACCTAATTGATAAAGGAAGTTATTCCTATGTATATATTTATGATATTCAAAGCGATGAAAGTGAGTAGAGATGATATGAAAGTGATGCAGCAAGTGTAATAGTGAGAAGTTACTGATAGTGTTTGTATAACAGAAACCATAGTAGAATTTTGATATTACTAGAGCATAGCCAGAACTGCTTTAAACACTTTGAAGGTGCACTTCTTCAGTTCATTTTGGTAGTGAGCCACATCTTTTGTACTTTGGAAATAAGCCACATTTTTTATTAGGTTGTGAGAATTTTCAAGGATAGTGAGTCCTGGCAGTGAGCGCTGTAATATCTTATAACCCGTTATAATATATTGTGAGTTAATCCTCACCGTAGTTTTTCCTATTCCAGGTTTTCCACGTAAAAATCCTAGTGTCAATGTGTTATGATCTCATTTATGATTTGGTTCATTGATGCTATTAGATGTGGATTGATAATTGGATGGTTAATAATTAATTTGGCTAGTGGAATACTGATTCACCACCCCTCTCAGTATACAGTATATTCAAAAATTGGTATCGGAGCCTAGTTCCTTCGAAAAAGTCTTACAACTTGAGGAAGCTCCCAGAAATTGAATACATGGCTAGCAAATATCATTCTATTCCTCTAGAAGAAAAATCCATATCTGAAGAGATCCATGTTGCCTTGAAATTGAAAAAGTAGTAGAAAACTTCACGAGAAAGAAATATGAAATGAAGGAAGAAATGATTGCATCGGGGAAGATGAAGGCAGATCAAAAATTCAAGGATAGACATAAAGAAGTCAGTGATCAGTTGAAGAAGGATAATGAGGTTATTACTGGACTGAAAGTGGAAATAGAAGAAAATAAGTGAATTAAGGAATGTCAGAAAGCTGAAATCTAGAATAAAATTAATGATTGTACAAAGCTTGAACAAGAAGTGGTAACCTTAAGAGCTGATTTGGAAAAAAGCAAAAGCACATGAAGAAAGGTTCAAGACAAGTTCTACAATTCTTGATGAGTTGATTACATCTCAGAAACCTGCTAAAGACAAAAGTGGTCTAGGACTTGAAGAAGCAAAAATATCAAAGACTAAACCATTCTCAACAAAGTGGACAATCAAAGGAAACCTCAAAGGAATGCTTATCAAAGCAAGGACCAAATCAATACCGAAAGGATTCCCATCTGACAACCTAATGCGCAAAGGTACCCATCTTTTAATGGTTTTGTTTCTCATGCAATAAATTCGGTCATAGAGCAACAAAATGTAGAAGTAGGATGAACCAGAATAGAATAAGTTAGAATGTTGGATTCTTTGCTAGAAAATGCTATGTTTGCAACAAGTTTGGACATCGAGCTACTGAATGTAGAAGTCAGATGATGATGAACAAGTTTAATACCGATAAAAGAATTTAGTTTTTTCAAGGTTATTATTACACATGAAATATCTTTGGACACAAGGCTAATCAGTGCAGGTCAAGAATGAATACAAACTCTCTTGATCAAGGATATGTTGTGTGCCACTCTTGCAACAAACTAGGACATATCTCAAAATTTTGTATGAGCAAAGTTGGGAAGAAATTGAATCCGAAACAGAAGAACATGCCAGTGAACAAGGTAGATCCTGAAGAAGTAAGGAAATAAATGACAAAAATTTGGAGAAAGAAGGAAGAACCTGAGAATAAGGATAAATCAAATGATCATGTATCTGCATCCAGCACTACCTCTTCTAGGAATTCAACCCACTAATGGTTTCAGGGGGAGCAGCCAAAGAAAAATCTAACAAGCCCCCGATATATGAGGTGTCATGCGATGACACAAGGACAAGTAATATGAATTTCTATTTTGATGGCTTTGAAGGAAATTCTGGTAGAAATCAAGCAAATCAGAAGAATTGTGGAGCTCTTATTGGTTTGTAGTGTATTTTACAAAGTGGTTGACAAATTTAAAGTGGAAAAGTAATAAATGCAAAATTAGGGAAAAATGGTAAATAATAAAGCAAGTGACTAAGTTGAAGAAAAACACATTTGCACAAATTGGGAGAATTAGTGCAAGTTGAAGCAAGAAAGAAAGTGAGTCAGAGTATTGTACATCGAAACCCTAGTTCTCAACGATATTCTTTGTTATCTGAATTCTGTGTTTTTCAAAATTGAAGGAACCCTTTGTTAAGCTCATTCAAGTTTGTTTGGGAAATATGGCCACTCCTACTATTGTGGAAATTTTTGAGAGACCCCAACCAAAGTTCAGAAGATGTTCATGGAAAGTATATGAAAATGATCCAATGGGTGCATTCTCGCACATTTCGAGTCATGTGCTACCCATTGAAGATCCAAGAATATACATTCGTGGGAAGCTCAAAGAATTTGATCATCAAGAGATGAAGGATTTGTGGGACAATGAGTTAACTAATGACCTACCACTCAAGGCGGAATAGGAAAACCTAGTTCAAATGAAGCTAAATGTTTGGAACTAGTTTCTAAACTTTTCCAACGAGAATGAGGAAAAATTTGTTAGAATGTCCCTTAGTAGGGTTCACAACAATCTTGTGTGGGTAAATGAACTAGGGATTATTAAGGAGGTAATTCGTGTAGTTACTGGTCTTTGTGACACTGGTGCCATTCCAGTTCTAAAAGTAGTGAAAAATGATGAGGTCACAAGGTTGAATAGTGCCAAGTTTGACGAAAGAGCCCTAACCATGAAGTTTATCACAAACCCTACTGTTAAGTATGTTGCCATTATGATTGGGCAAAAAGTCTACTTCACAAATAGAGCAAATTCAGTATCGGCCATGACAATTCACTTAGATTATGAAATGGTGGTGAATAGAAAGGATTTTAATCTTTTTGAACTGCTTAGGTTGCAGCTTATGGAAAATATGAGTATGAAAAAGGCAAAGAGACATGTTTTTAAATTTGGAACTCTTGTTTTTTGTTTGTTATTTTATTTTCTAAGGGAGTTACTAGGGAGAAAGAACATAATATGGGATAACACTAGGTTGGTTGCTCATCAGATTAGTGATTATCTACATAGACTAGGAGATTTTAGGGCACAAAATAATGCCCTAATTGCATTCTTTGCAGTCTTTCAAAACAAAATGCATGAAAGAGAAAGGATTCCAAGAAGTTTGGTGAAATAGTATGAAAAGGAGATAACATTTCTTGTATCTACCGATGAATGCATCATTGAGGCCGTAGAACCCATAATTCATTGGATTGAACCTCTGGGATATGAGATTGAAGAGAAAATGGTAGAAAGGTACATTGAGATTATGTTGGCAAGTCCTAGGCACCCCTCTCTACCTAGATTAGGTACATATGAGGAGAAATCCATTGAAATTCACTTGAAAGCTACAACACCTAAACAAACAAAGAAAATTGAAGGTTTCTTCCAAGGCGTAGCATACAATAAGGAAGAAATTGTACAATTGAAGGAGGTCGTTGATGAAAGGAAAGCCAAAAATGCTAAACAATTCTTTGGACCCAGAAAATCAAGAAGGCTATCTTCTAGTGCTACACCAGCACCTATTTCCAGCTTTGTTGCACCTAGTGCTGCTAATGTTGTGAAAGGGAAAAGAAGAGAACAAAGTATCCCTACATTTGTTGATGTTGCTACCCCTACTGGTCCCAGTACCAAGGCATCTAAGAAGGACACACCTGTTGTTGCACCATCTACTACATCAGGAGGAAGAAGAAGAGTGAAAGAAAAAGCTCACAGGAAAAGGAATTTGAGTGATGTTGAAGAAGAAATCGAGCTTGGTCTAGAAGAGGAGCATCAGTTAAAAAGAAACAGAAGAGGTATTACCTCCAGTGAAGAAGCCAAAACCAGTATTGTTGTCTCTTCAGATGAAGAGTCAGAGGAAGAAAAGGATACTTACCAAATTCATGTACATGCAAAGAAGAATGAAGAAGGCTCATCTGACCTTGTGGAGAACATGCCCGGTTCTCGTCCGGTAAGAAATCATCCACCCTTGGTTCTAGGAACATTAGTGAACAATATGATTGATAATGATCTTATGTCAATTGTTGAGTTATATGATGAAGTTGATGATGAAGGAAAAGAAACTATCATAAATACTTTTGCTCAATACATAGTTATCTGTAACATAAACATGGATACCATACAGTCAAAAGTTACTGAAAATGTGTGGAAAGAGTTAGTGCTTAGAAGGAAGGAAGCATTAAGTGTTGAAAACAAAATAAGAAGAGAAGCCATAAAAAATTTTAGTTCAACTCAGTCAAAAATAGAAGCTACAAATTTGTTGAAAGAATGTTCTACATTGTTCAGAGTCAAGTAGAGTGTCAACATGTTAATGAATAAGGAAGAAGACTATGTTGAAAGAGTAAGGAAAGAAACTCATGATGTGATTAGGAAATTAGCAAGGGACCTTGGTACAAGAACCAATTCTTTGTCTCATACTGCTCAGACTCAGGAACATGCTACTATTGCAAAAGTTATGGATAACCCAATCTTGGAGACTATTGATGAGACACTTGGACCTTGAGAGACCCCTGTCCCTTAGATGGACACAAAAGAAAGTACTAGTAAGAGGTCTGATGATCATCATAAGGATCAATCTGGTGAAAAGAGAGAAGAACATCAAGAATCCACCGAGAACAGAGAAGAGGAAAACAAAGATGAAAATGAAGTAAAGACAAAGAAAATGATAAAGACAAGGATGATGAGGATAGAAGGAAGGAAGCAAACAGAAAGCCATCCGGTGATGAAAAAGAAGAAGGAAAAAGAAAGAAAAAGAAAAGAAAAGAAAAAGAAAAAGAAAAAGAAAAAGAAAAAGAAAAAGAAAAAGAAGGAAAATAAGAGGAAGAAGAAAAGAAGAAAGAGGAAAATAAGGAAGTCATTCCAGCTAAAGGTGAAATTACCAAAGGCCTTGCACCATCAAAGAAATCCAGAGAGTCATCCAGAAGTACTCTTATAGTTCTTCTTTCAAGACAAGTTGTAATCCAACCTTGACTTCAACCTTAGCTAGTCAAGCTGCCATCTCACCTAGGTTATGTGGATTTGACAAAGATTACATCGAGTGACAAAATGAAGCTAAGTAACACTTTCATCATCTTTGTCATATAGGAGGCTCAAGAGTCATAACAAAGAAGCAATGAGTTGATAAATGAAGCTATAAAATCTCTACAAGAGACAGCCCCTGATGTTACTCTAGACAACTCTTTAGCTTTGATTGAAAATTTGAGGCTTATTATTGATTCTATTAAAGAGTACACATCCAATCTTAAGATGCAGACCACAATAGAAGTAGAGTTGAATTTTCTAGAGAAAATATTATTGTTTCTACAAGATTAGTGTCCTATTGCATGTGGTAAAGCTTTGGAAACTTTGAAATGGGTAAGAGAATGTGATGAAGAAGCCCAACTTCCATTTGTTTACTGCATGAAATGGTCGAAAGCCACTTGAAGTATCAAGGATCTAATGAACTCAATCGAGTCTCAACTTGTTGATGACTCCAGAGATTATAATATTTTCGGTGATAGAAACTATGCTAGATGGGTTTCTATTGTAGATCTTCAAAATAATTTTTTCATCCTACAGAGGAAGAAGGAAGAGGCTATGAGGTGGTATGCCCAGCTTGGAAATCTGGTCATGTCTAGACATGTTACTATATCAAAAGCACTAATGGAGGTAGAAAAATTGAGGAAATGAAATTTTCCTCATCCACTTTGGAAGAAGGAGAAGAATGCCTAGCAGAAATAGAATCTCTGCATAAAACACTTTCCAGGGAAAAAGATGTTTGGGATGATGGAAAGCCAACTTGGGAAGTGATTCTCAAAGAACTACAAAGTGCCCCTAGTTCCTGAATTTGAAATGGTTTCTTGTCCTTGGTCCTTGATGTCAAAGGGAGAGAGGAGAAGAGAAAAGAGAAGAGGAGAGGAGAATAGGAGAATAGGAGATAAAATATGTTATGTTTGTTTTTGTACATATGTTAGGGGGAGTTGAGCATACTTTCTATTTTGGATCAAGTCTCATTTTTGGTACATGTTTTCATTAATGAAAAAGAGGGAGATTGTTGGAAGAATGAAGAAGGTGCCCTCCAAATTTCTTTTCATTGATGCCAACATTGGTTGGTAACTGACTATGCAATCAGTGCATCCATACTGATTCAGTATCTTGATCCAAAAATCTTCGCAGTAAAAGGAAATTCAATGAAACTTTGATATGTTGATCATGAATGTCATTTACAGGTATAAATGAGTTTTTAGCATGTTTTTGTGATTCGGTTGAACTATCCTAATGATAGAACTTTGATGTTCTTTTGGTCGTCAAGTTTTATCTTTTGTGTGTTCCTCTTTAGGTCTGGGCTGACCTAATGCTTGGATAACATGTTTTTTTATGTGTGTCAAAAGGAATTTTGTATTAATTCGACAAGACTTTTGTAATTTTGAGTGTTCCCTCAATTAGGCCGACCTAATTGATAAAGGAAGTGATGCCTGTTTATATATTTATGATGGTCAAAGTGAGAAGAGATGATATACAAGTAACACAACAAGTGTAATAGTGTGAAGTTACTGATAGTGTTTGTATACTGGAAACCAAAGCAAAATTTTGATATTACCAAAGCATAACCGGAACTACTTTCAACACTTTGTAGGTGCACTTCTCCAGTTCATTTTAGCAGTGAGCCACATCTTTTGTATTTTGGAAATAAGCCACATTTTGTATTCAAGATGTGAGCCTTTTCAAGGACAGTGAGTCATGGCAATGATCCCTATAATTTCTTATAACTGGTTATAATATATTGTGAGCTAATCCTCACTGTGGTTTTTTCTTATTCTAGGTTTTTCACGTAAAAATCCTAGTGTCAATGTGTTATGATCTCTTTTATGTTTTGGTTCACTATTTCTATTAGATGTAGATTGATAATTGGATGGTTAATAAATAATTTGGCCAGCAGAATATTGATTCATCCCCCCTCTCAATATTCAATATATTCAACACAAGGGTTAAAATTAACAAGTGTTTTCCATGTCTTGTGGTTTATATTTTTTTCATTCAATACGTATGCTCTTCTCTCATGCCACTTGGTGATCTTGAGAATCAAAAGAATTCCTTTGAAATTTTGTATAACCACCCACATATTTCGATTTGGATTGAAAATGAACCCCATGCGAGTGTGAGGCAAAGGCATTGTGTATTCTCTCTCCTTGCGCTTCGTGTGATCAGGGAGAACAAAAAAAACATACTTCCTTGCTTTTTTATACCTTTAGAGGGCCTTCCACCCCACTTCAAAAGGTGGGAATGACCTAATAGTTAAAAATATAAAGCCAATCTCTTTCAAACAACTATATAAAAAATGTTTTTTTGATGAAAGTCACAAGCAATAGGTGTGGATGTGTCATATTGACAAGTGTCACTCCTAGTGTCCACATTACACATCAAAATCCTTTCTTAGGAAGGGACTGGGAGGCCTCTTGATTGAAATAATATTGAGCTAATCTTGTTGCATGTATGTCCACCTTGAACAAAATCCCTTACTACGAACCAATTGTTTTAGTGGCCAAAATCCCTTTCACTTGCTAGCGCAGGAATGGTCATTCTAAAGCTGCCCCATGTTTTCACTATTCAAATGTAGAGACATAAATTCCTCTTTGGGGAATGAGACTTGGTGTGCTCAAGAAGTGTGTTCCATGTAAGGGGGAGCCAACACCACCAAGTCTCTAATTTTCCACCTTGTTTAAGTGGCTAGAGAAATCCAAGTGCGGATCTAGCGAGTGGTATCTCTTGAGAAGCATAGGTTGTGAAAAAGTGTTTTCAAAGTGTTTGTCATTTCACATCAAGATCAAACTCAAAAAAAATTCCTACTAGTGTTTTTCGTAGGTGTTTGAAACAAATATCAACTAAACATTACACCTAGTAATTTGCAACATCTCAAACTCACAAACCCACAAAGTCAAACATTAAAAACATCCAAAAAGAACCTATCATTTAAATCTCTTGGGGGAATCATCCTTCAATTTTGATCTTTCAATCCTTGCATTCCTCCTAGTCCTTGCATATCCTCTTCCCTTGCATATCTATCATTGGTCAAAGAAACCTTTAGCGTGCACTTAGGCTACTCTTCTTGGGTCTTAAAATCAAACCTTTGGCTATTAATCACCTGTATCACTTGAGTTTCATCATCCTTGGATTATGAAATTACCATTATCCTTGAATAGGGAAATCCTCTTGGATTTCATCATCTCCTACATACCCTCTCTTGATCATTTTTCCTTGTGTCTATCCATCATAGCACAAGTAAAACCTTGCATCATAACCAACTTATGACCTAGAGTTGCCTTTGAGCTCTTGCATTCTTATCATATCAAGCTTATCATACCATACCATTCACATATCTCATCTTAGGATCATATCCATTTTCATTTCATCATAATCTTATGTCTCATGCATTATCTTGTCCTGGGTTGAAGATCAGAACAATCACCTATGACCCCTAGAACAAGAGTAAAAATGTTTCAAGAAGAGGGGAACCCTTGGGGAAAATACTTTGATGGGTAAGATCACATTAGTGTTCCAACTAGTGAAACAAATGAAATGGATAATGAAGAAATAACTCAATCCCATATAAATGAAGCACTTAATGATCATAGATTCAATAAACTGCTTACAAAGGTAGTCAAACATAATCTATAACAATACTTCAAGGCCCTTGTTGATGATGGAATCAAACTACCTCATGATTTTGACATATCCTTACTCATGATGAATGAAAAACATGAATCTAGTGAACCTAAGGATACAAAAACAAACAATGAGGATAGAATCAAATATCACAGACCCTTTTATTTACAACCTAGTTACAAGATATCTTCAAAGACGTCAAAACCTACACCTACAAACAATCCTATTTTGGATGAGCTTAGAGCACTGAGACAAGAATTGGATACTCTCAAGAATAGTAAAAAATCATCCCACAAGTTCTCCATTGAAGATAAATGTCCTTATACTTTCGACCCGAGCATACCAATGCCACCTTTTCCTAGTCACTGGGACATATTGAAACTTGATAAATATAAGGGAAAAGGAGATCCTAAAGACCACTTAAGAGAATTTTGTGCTACTACCATGGAATTTTTAGTTGATGAGACATACCTTATGAGATTATTCCCTCACATTCTAGGAGGAGAAGCTATGGAATGGTTTTCACAATTACCCTCGACCATCAAATCTTTTCAAGAACTAGCCAATAAATTTGTCTCCAATTATAGTTTCAACTGTGAACTTAAAGTGACCATGACAAGCCTTTTTAACACCAAACAAAAATGAGGAAAATATTTTGTATCAATTTTTAAAAATATGGTGAAATTCAACAAAATGATTACCTTATGACATTCCAGACAAAGAATCAGTTGACCTCTTTTGTTGAAATTTGAACAAGGAAATTGTAAGGGAACTTCGCCTCAAATTCTTGGATTCCTTTGATGAATCCATAGAAATGGGATTTTGAATCCAAAAAACTCTCATCGATGATGGAACTATTAAACTTAATAAGAGAAAAAGATAAAAAATCAAGCTCAAGCAAAAAGACACCTTTTTGGGTAAAGAACAAGAATGTAGTCAATGACAGAGTTGTTGATGCGAAAAAAACTTAAAAATCATCACCTATGTACAACCTTAGAGTTTCATCTACAGATAAAGGGAAAGAAAAATAAAGAAGCTTCCCTAAAAAAAATTTACACCATTGGGATAATCGCTTGAATCCGCATTAAAAGAACTCCTTGAAAATAATCTTATAACACTGCTTGAGATGAAAGAATATAATCCACAAGTCAAACCCCCATGGTGGAATGATGATCACTTTTGTGACTATGATAGAAACAAAGGACACAATACTAATATTTGTAATAAACTTCAACATCTAATACAAGACCTTATTGATGATGGTAAGATAGTAGTTGACAGACACACTCCTTCTGGTAACTCTAATTGTGAGATGTTTAAAAACTATTTCCCTAAGCATGACAAGGATAAAGGAAAGGCCCCTGAATCTAGTGATGGTGTGAACTATACTACTGCTAAACTTATGACTATACCATAAATAACATCAGTGAGGTTGATAATCATGTAAACACTTTCATTATAAAATTCAAAGAACTTGATTGCAATGTTACTACCTATAGAGGCACAATTACCCTTAGAGGTCCTAATTCAAAACTCGTTGCACCAACTTTTTGATACAACCTCATAGATCAATTAGGTAAAATTCCCACACAAATTTCCATACTTGAGTTGTTATGCCTATCTCTTGAGCATAAAGCTATCCTATATAAAGCATTTGCTACTACTACAGTGCCTATAAACCTACATGTGGATCAATTCCAAGCTATGGTGGGACACGTCACCTCTCCTCGCACTCTCACTTTTACTAAGAATGATGATTGGTCCATCTAACAACCACATAACACACCTTTACACATTGAAGTCCTTATCCATAAAGTTAAGATCAAGCGAGTTTTGATAGGTGGAGGAGCAAGTCTTAATATTTATACTCAAAAATTGATCATAGAATTAGGGTTCTCTAAAAATGTTGTTGATCCAAAGAAAAAGATTACCATAAAATCATATGATGAAGAGGAAAATTTGTCTAATGGATCAGCTACTCTACCAATCAAGGTTGGGCTTGTGGTAAAGGATGTGGTTTTCCAGGTCCTTAATCTCCCTTTGACTTACAACATCCTCCTTGGAAGACCCTAGATTTATGTAATGTAAGAAGTACCTTCTACATACCATTAGTGCATTAAAATCCCACACAATGGTGCCGAAATCACAATACAAGGAGATCCAGACCCTTTCATGTATTGCCATAATCTAAGCCCTAAAATTGAAATCACAATCCCTAGCAATCATGAAGCACCTCCTTCTCAAGCATATATTGATCCTAAGTTCTTTAAAACATCCACTTAATTTACCACACCATCAAGCACCAAGGTCCAAATCCATGATATGGGATGTGGAGAATACCGTATGGATAATTTACTAGAAAAATACAATGCTAATATCATCAAGAAGGATCAAACTTCCAACAATGATGTCAAGATAGTTGCAGAAGGAACACAAAAAGATGACTATGCTTGGATTGAAAACTTTTGGGATCCTAATGATACACTTGCCTATTCCATATCTGCTTCCACTCAAGCTTTGCATATCTATGATAACCACCTGTTTGACCAAGACATCTATGATAACCCACTCTTTGATCATGACCTCGTTGAGGATATCCAATCATCATCCTTCCATCCCACCTGCCTTGGCCTGGGATATGTATCTCCTACTATCACCTCTAATAAGCCATATTACCAAGTCATTAAGGATGTGCAAGATTCCTTTGACATTAGTAGTGCTAAAAAGGATAGTCCCAAATACTTTGTTATTGACATCACCACTCCCATTCATCCACTAAACATTCCTATCACTTTACCTACTTTCTCCATCTCACTCACATCTATATGCATCATAGACATGGATCAAAAAGTCATATCTCAAGAAAAGAATAAAGGAAAAGCTCCAATGAATGAGCTATCTTTAAAAGGATATCAAGAATCGAGAGGCCTATTGAAAATAAAAGAATATCAAGACAAGTCCCTTAGCCAAAATAAAAAGCTATTGGAAAAATAAAAAACAAAAGAAGATCAAGACAAGTCCCCTAGCCAAAATCAAAATCTATCTGTAACGCTCGTTGTGCAAACCCCAAAGGACAAAACATTGCACACAATTTTTTTTAAAAATAATGCAAAGTAAACATATAAAGAAACATTAAAACATATTAACATCATAACGTCAAGTCCTCTGGAGCACGTGAGGTCACATCGCATAACAACACATAACGAAATATTATGCATAAGGATAATAACTTAACTAATCTAACATCCATCATAACCATTACAATATCCATTTTCAAAAGATAACATACATATATCCATAAGCATGAGTATAATTACATTACGTGGTACAACCATATTAAATCCCATAAAATATGAATGGTTACAAGGTTCATCTACAATACATCATCGTTTAATACATTACAAGTTCACAATAAATGAATTACAATAAATCCTCCCATACATGTGGGATAAATACAGAGTACAATTAATGTTTGAATACAAGATGAATATCAGGTACAAGCTCCAACTGAAGAATGCTGAGAAAAAAAACATTGATGGGGAACCCAATGGGTGCGGAGCACATTCCACCCGACCATGTGGGTTATAAATAACCCACCCCCCATGCTCAGAGGTGACAAGGAAGTAATCACGACCATGATTCCATAAGACAACTCCAATAAAGAATAACATAGTGCAATACTCCAATAACAACATCAAGAACACATAGAACATAAACGACAACAATGAAGGCTCAAACACAATAACTTAAACCATAAAACACATCATAAATAAACCAAGGCAATAACCATTAACCACATGCCAATTAAATCTGAAACAACAAACAGAACACACTTCCATAGGCATCAAAGAAAACAAGGCATAAGGGCATCTAGTGGAGAGTGTCATCGCATAGCCTACATGGGTTATCCTGGCCCTTCCTCCAACATGAGGCATCGGCCCCCATCTATGGTTATCCTGGCCCTTCCTCCTACTTGAGGCGTCAGCCCCATAGGGTGACTCATGCAGAGCCATTAACATCTCTTGAGGACGAGGTTACGACTTTTCCAACCACAGCCTTCTCAGCCTACCATTAGTTTGTGATAGCCCTAATGCATAGACGAGGTATCCAAGTTTATCTTATATATTTTTACTACCCATCCCCCTAAGTTCTATTATTAGGCTTTCACTTGTTAAACTCTCTTACGTGGGTTATCCTGAGCTCTTCCTCCTTTTGAGGCATTGGCCCCCACAAATATCCACTCTCCCTGAGACCCCAAACATAACAAAATCAAGCAAGGGTTGTACCATAGGAAAAAAGCATTAAAACTCAATCAATGACATGTGAGGCATTCCCCATCTCGCTAAAACACATAATCGAAGTCTCAACAAAACTCATACAACCCTTCCAAAATAATAATACTAAAATCATGCAACATCAAGAGCACATAAAACGAGGATAAACATCCAATGATAAAATCACACCTCTGGAATACTAAGGATCACAGCATCCAAAATCCGGTTTCTAAATCAACTAGGTTCCCACATCAATACACTAAAACAATAAAATAGCAATAAAGGAAATAATCAATCAATATTACTAGTTTCCACAACTTGTTTTATTTCGTTCACAATTACTCAATGAAATTTATTTCCCCAAATTAATAATCATCACAATTGTAAATTTAAATTTTAAAACATAAAACAATATATCGTTATTTTTATTATATATATATATATATTAATATATTCAAATTCATATATATATAATAAAAATTAATAATTATTAAAAAATAATATATAATTATATATATTTATTTATTTATATTAACACATATTAATATAAATATGAATATATATATATATAATTATAAATATATATATTTATATTATATAAAAATAAAAAATAAAAACAAACTTATCACCGCCGGTCGTACGAGGACTGCACAACAGTCCCTATGGCTGATGTGCGTAGTAGTCGCAGCCCACAGGGAGTGGGGGAGGGTACGGCCCAGCCGTCCCCCCAACCCCAAATAAACATATATGTATAATTTTAAAAAAAAAACTCCACAATAAATAAAAATGTCGATCGAAGTACAATTCGGCTGAGAAGTCAAAAATATTGAACACCATTTCATTTAACTATAAAAAAATTATAAATATAAATATATATATATATTTATATATACATATTTCTCAAAACCAACTTTTGTAGGAAAACTGATTATCAAATAGATGTCTATATACATTATATATAAATATATATACTCTAAAGGTATATAGGTATATATATATATGAGTGTATATTCAAAATTTATTTGTTTAAGACGAAATACAATTTTTTCTTTCATATCAAATCATAGAAAAATTGGGCATTTTCATAAGATGAATTTTGTTCTCAGTTATTTCCTAAAAGAATTTTCTAAAACCTCATATAGTTTCTTTTCTCATAGAAATCATATTTATCTATTTTTATTTTTCTTTGAATCAGAAAATTGAAGAAACAAGAAAATGGAACCTGGAGTCCTGTGTTGTTGAAAATTTGATGAAGCTTTGCTTGATCCCAATTTCCTTTTCGAAGAGCTCTCGTTCCTTCTTCAAAATTTCTCCACCCGATTTCCTTGTTCAAATTTCTAATCTAATATTTAATCCAGAATAACCTCTCTTTTAGAACAATGAAAACTAAATAACTTTCTACAAAAAAAACCAGAAGAGTCTAATTCTCAAACTCAATAATTTGTGTAACTTCAGTAAATTTTCCCGTGAATGAAAAATCTCACAAATTTTCTATTAAATAAAAATATATCTCTTCTTTTTCGAAAGCTCTAAAAATCCAAATTAAAAGAAGTTTTCTAATTTTATTCCTAGCTTTTTAGCCAACACTCAACACTCATTGGTCTTTTTCATCTTTTCTTTCTTTTATTGATTTTTTTCCATTTAACAATACTTTTTGTTTTAATTATGATTTTGTAAGCTTTACTTGCAATTTACACAATCTAATTGATTTAATTAGTTTATTTCATGATTATCCTCAACAAGCTTATTTCATTAAATTATCAAAATATTAATTTTCTTAAATAATTTAATTTACATTTTTAAATAAATCACATGATTTTTAATATAAGACTTTTATATTTTAATACAAATTATTCCAACCATTAATTAACATAATTTACTTATAAATAACATCATACAAAACATCAACATAAAATAAATACCAAAAGTAACCTCACACAAACCACAATAATAAATTGCAGAAACAACAAAAGTCAAAGACACACAATACCACTCAATCAAGAGGGTTTGAAAAATATGGGACGGGGTGACTTTCTTGTCATCTTTGTTTCAACATCATACCCGTTGGGTAATTTGATGCTCGCCTTGTCCTGCCAAAGCAGGTGGAATCGAGACTTTGTACCTGCAATTCCTACATACAAACAAGACCGTGTACATGTATATATATAATCAAATATCACATTGTGAGAAGGAATTGCAACGTAGCAGGGCACTCGCAAACGAGTGGTGCTACACTGTCCTCCCACCAAAACTATTCTAACAATTACAACATTAGATAAAAGTAGCATTGCTATACTAACTAATCACATCATAAAATAATTACTAAACCTCTACATCACAATGTATTACTAAAATCAAATTAACATCACCAAACCATAATGTCATATCAAATATCCATGTCCCCCAATGAACTAGCATAATCACCAAACAATCTAACTATCCAATCCACCAAACCAAACAATAAATAGTGCTATCATAGTCTCAAAGTATCAAATGAAAGCATAGAAAAATAACAAGTCCAAACAACAACATGAGGGGTATTACACTATCGGACAAATCAATAATAAAATTCAAAATTGAAAGCAAGCAAAAGTCAATCTCAAAGTATGCCTCTTCATCAAAAATCACTAGGGGCATCTATCAAGGAAAAAAGTCAAAAAAAAGAGCTTGTTGATCCAAGGTCTCCATCCATGTTACTCTCACTCATACCATATATTCCATTCCACCCCTCCAAGTTCACATATATGCAATACAACACCATTAGTGATGCCTTTCGATATATCTTTAATGACGACCCATTCACGTACTCTAGCTCATCGATCACCCAAGCTCCTTTTCATCTGAAGCCTGATGGCCCATGTAGTGTGCACATTAGGGATCATGTGATAGCCTCTTTCATCCACCACATCTATCATCCTTCATACTTTCCACTCACACTCCTCATCTCAATCAGGTCCTTTCATCCAACACAGTCATCTACACAAGATTGAGGCATCGTCAAGGCAATCTATGGATTTGGTACTTATCAATTCTATACCTAGCTTCAAAGAGCTAGGCTAAAACTGAAAAAATATTTAAAAAAATGGAAAAAATTCTTGAAAAAATACAAAAAAGGGAAAAAAGTCCTAAAAAATATACAAAAAAAGGAAAAAAATCTTTAAAAAATACAAAAAAATAGAAAAAATAAAAAAAGTAAAGAGAAATCAATTTGTTCAATGGTGAAAACCACTTCAGTGACGCCTTGAGCAAGTACCATGGTGAAACTGAGAAATCAACGCCATGTGTAGAGGCTTTGCTCCTCTTTCCTTTAGAGCTCCACTTGATCTTTCCATCCCATTTCCATTCACCCTCCACTTCATAATAGCCTTTTCACACTCACCATGGCTTTTGAATTGTTTGACATTCCCCTCGCTTGCTCACTTCGCCATGCATACTAGGTTGGTCTTATCCCTCACTGGGGCATTTTCTCATCCTTAGTTATGGGTTGGGATACTCAGCATCTCACGGTCAGAAAAAAACTATTCTCTCTATCTGTCTGCTCACTTGCAATTCATCTCATTCTGTCATAAAACTCTAAAAAATCCAAAAAAAATCAAATATTCTGAAAATCCAAAAAAATCAAATATTTCAAAAATCCAAAAAATCAAATATTTCAAAAATCCAAAGAAAATCAAATATTCCAAAAATCCAAAAAAAATCAAATATTTCAAAAATCCAAAAAAATCAAATAACGTTAAAATACCAAAATAGTGATACTTTCAGATCGCCACACAACTTTGGACTTCAACAAAATCAAAACATGCCATGATTGGCAATCAAGAAAATATTACAACATACATATCAATCCCCTTTTCAAATCCAACCAAACGCATGAATTGTGACAAGAATCAGACTTACATGGAAGCATGATGCCTATTTGTTTGTTGATCATTGATTATTTTATGATTTTTATCTTTGGTGGAATGTCTTTTAGCTTCTCAAGGATTTTTTGGACTAGAGAGGCGAGGATGGGGCATGTTCACTTGTTTGTTGTCTGTGGGTTGTTTCTTATTCATAGGACGACTTGTCTTAAGACATAGTTGTCTAAAATCATCGAGGACCTATGAGTCTAGTGTGGATGAGAACATTCCTTATCTGATAGTGTCTTCCATGCAATAAGTATGCAGGTCATCTAAGGTCCTTATACCTGGATGTTTTTACTTCATTTCTAAATAAAAATGCAAACAATATTCAAGTTGTCTAGACGTTCATGTTATCTAGATGCTTATACTAATTTGTGTCATAATAAGCTATATGATGATAAAGCACTTTGTAAAGCGCAAGAAGCTTCATCACCTTCATTTCCTTCATGTCTCTTTTTAATCTATCATTTCTTCCATCATCTATTTCCTTCATCATTTCATTTTCTTTATGCTCCTTATCTCAAATGGTAATTAATTGGTTTATCTAATTGATACCTATCTTTTAATCCAAATATCAAATCAATCAACTTGTCATTTAGCATGGGACTCCATTGCTCCCTAATCACTCAATTTATTAATCAATCATTGTTTTGTGCTAGCATTGAAATCTCAATCAACTTAATCAACTTATCAACCCAAATATACTGATCATTTCCATCAATTGTTCAGTTACACCTATCAGTTGTGCATTTTTATCAAGTGTACATCATCGCTTAATCACTTGCCCAATATCAATAACCTAATCATTTTCCCATAATCTATCAAGAGATCAATATTTTTACAATTTGTTCGATCAATATCTCGAGGGGGCATATCATATTTATCATCATCCTTACCAGGATATCCTTGGGGCATGTATCATCTAATCAAATTTTTTTCTTTGAAACAACATGGCAAGCTACATTGTCTCAAAGAGGGGAAAAATGTAGACACTCAAAATTTGTCCTCACAATTTTGTCCTATTTTTCATCTATTAATTAAATGGATATTGTTATTTTTTTAATTAATTCATTTAATACTTTCCTCTATTTTCATTAATCCACTTTAATCATTAAAATATTATAAGCATTCATTCATTTGCACAATCATTTATCCATAAATCATTTCATATCATTATTAAACTATCCATACACTTACATTAATCTTTATCCACTTCATATTACTCCATTTGCATTAATCATTAAAATATTCATGCATATTAAATCATTTAAATACATAAATCCATTAAATCATTCATTGATTCAAAAATCCACTTTAAATATAACTCCTAAACCTACATCATATCATAAAGCCACTCATTTATCTCTCTCATTTCAATCAATTACACTTGATTAAACAATATGGGATAATTGTCAATTTCTCCACTTTACTCTTTTATCCCACATTTCTCCCATAAATCAGATCTATTGTGAGGACGTCTATATAAACCTTGTCTTCTCACAAAAAAATAGATTCAATTTTGATCATACAATCCTTTCTTTTGTTCATCGTAGCTTCTTGTTGCATTTGTGCTTGTGAAAATCTGAGAGCACCAAATGCATAAATCAAGATCTTGGTGAATAGGAGAACAATTGAGTGACTTTTCCTTTTGAATGCATATATTTTTCATAGTGTAGTATTTCATTTTTGCATGTGTTTATTTAGGAAATTCTTCATTGGTGTTATATTGAAGCTTTGATTTTGATTTTATAGATCTAAATCAGCTTTTTTAGTTTTTGGCATAAACAATACCATCTTGAACTTTGAAACATATTCAAAGTTGACCATCCATCATTAAATTCAAATTAGTTCAGCGCCAAAACATCCTAAGGTGGAATTAGAATGAGGGTGACCCAAACACATGCTTGATGAGGACCTAAATAGGTCCCAATGTGCTTCATCAACTTTGAAGGTAGTGTTTAACACAAGGTTGGCCAAACCAGTGTAAAAAACATAGAACAATTAAGTACACGCAACTCTTAGCATGATTAAATCCTTTCGACATCCAAAAGTATCTTCAACATGATCATAAAAAACTAACTCTAGAACTGAAATTCATAAGACTTAAACCAAAAAGAAATTTAGACCAACAACATTTCTCCCATACCTTAGCTAGATACACAAAAAACCATAGTTCACAACTAGTGAACATAACTCGCACTGTACAATGAATCATAAGCCAAAAATCTAGATATAGCAGCTTCCAACAACCATGATCAACATATCTAAACCACACAAACATAGGATCAAATCCTGAAGAAAAACTCGGAGCAACCAATGAACACATCCAATCTTCCTTCATTATAATTTTCTTAATATCCTCAACATATACAACCAATAAACTGCATCCATGACATCAATGGCAACAACAACTAGTTGATAACCATTTGACCAGTTGAAATCAATGACAACACCTTCATTCTTGCAACACTGACTACTTTAAAGGAGCGTGATGAGTTACTAAAAAATGTCACTGTAAGCCCCCAAAGTAAGAAGAGTGACAAAAACCCTAAAGCTATGAAAGTATCTATAACAAAGAATAATTGAGGAAGAGAGTTTTTGAAATTTCTAATGGGGACAAAAAGGGTTATGAGGAGGATGGTTTTGAAAAATAAAAGAAAAAATATTTAGGTGAGAGGAGATTTGTCAGGCTTGCAAAGGCCTCAGTTGCTCAAAATTTAATTGATAAGAAGGGTAAGAAGTTAATTTTTGATAAAGAAAAAGAGATTAATGTGGACAATGAGGATGTGTTCATGGATTTTATGCTTTAAGAGGATGAAGCTTGGAAGAGGAACAAAATAACAATGGTGAGGATTATGAAGAGAAGGGAGAGGATCAAGAAGAATATGACGATGAGTACATGGATTGGGATAAGCATGAAGATTATGAAGTGGATGAGGAGCGGGAAGTACAGAATGAAGAGGGAGAAGAGGAAGATGAGTAGGAGTAGATGGCTAGGGGGAAGACAATTTGGAGTTATCACCCTTTAATGGTATGGATGAAAATGACCCTCAAAAAGATAATGAAGAATAAAGAAATTTAGAAGAGATGGAGGAAATGCAAAGGAAAAACCAAAATGATGATGACTCCGTTCACTCCCTAAAAGCTAGAATTATTTTCCTAAAAAAAAAATAGAAGGGATTGAAAGGAAAATGCAGGATAAAAAATATGACTAAAACTATAGAAATAAATGGAAGAATAAGTTACCCAACATTAGCAATCTTCAGGATACTATGAAGAACATTGAAACTGCCATTGGTAGAATTGTGCAAATTACTGATGGGATTATGAAGAAACCAGTGATGGGAACAATTTCTAGGTAGTCAAAGCCAAGGAAGTAAAAGAAGAAGCATGGAAAGGAACAAGAGGTGTAGGTTTCAAATAAAGAGCACAAGAAGACTAAGATTCAGAAGGAGAATACTACATGGTAAGACTCTTTAAACACTCTATCTAAAGAATGGAACTATATTTTCTTAGGTTTTTTCCTATTGATTGATGTTTTGGTTTTTGTAGACTAGTTTGGTGTTGGCCTAGGTGCCAATTATGTTTTTTCTCTATTATGTTTTGTTAAAACCTATATTATATAATTTGTTTCAATGGTCATCATGTATCTAAGAAACAACATAGGCCATTGATTTCCATCCAACACTATATACAAGTTTAAAGTTGTATTTATTAAGATATTATATAATTTAGAAATCTCATAAGTGTAATAATTTAAGAAATTTTAGTAAATACATTTAGAAAAAGTGGATTTCAATGTATCATAATTTATTCATATAGATAATTATTTATAAATACATCAAAATTATCTAGAGAAAGTATTATGATGATTTATCAAGGTTCAACTATGTAATTTTTGTGTCAAACTCATTGACCTATGTTTCATTCCCAGTGTTTCACACAAACCTATATGTCATGAGCACAAATGGTACACTTGATACTCATTGTATCTAGTTTATGTTCACAAGGGTGAAGCATCAAGACTTCCTTGGAGACCACCCATCCTAATACTAATTTAACTCAAACACAATTAAACATGGAGTTTCCTCCAAGATCAATTCCACTTAGCTTGCAACCGTATTTGATTTTTTTTAGCAAGTGTTATGCATTATGAACTATAAATTATAGAACCTCTTTTGAAATTCAGCTAGATATTATTTTATTCAAACTCATTGACCTATATTTTATGAGTAGTGGCTCACATGAACCCATCTCTTATAAGAATAAAAAATGTACACTTAGCACTCATCACTTCTAGATTATTCTCACAAGGATGAAGCATTAAGGCTTCTTGAGAGGCCACCCATCTCGATATGCTACTCTAACCAAAGCATGATTAACCATGGAGTTTCCCCAAGATCAATTGTTATAAACTATTCATTATAGATTCCATTTATATCATCCATTGATAACTTGTAGAGAAAGTATTTTTAAATTTTTGACATAAACAATAATACTATCCAAGACCTAATACTTATAAGTTAATAAAAAAATTATGAAAATAAAGAATAATTATAAAGAGTAATTTATAAATATATAAACCTCTTAGATCCATGAATTCAGGAGATGACATGTTGAAGAGGTAAGAGTTCAACTCCTAATTAGGAAGAGAGTTAACTCACTTTAACTAACATGATAGATGGAGTGTAACTCAAACTAGACTAGATAAGTGTCAAGTGGGTGCATATATCAAGACACATGACTAACTTACACAACTACTTAAGTGTGCTTAAATAGACTGAATAAATAAAATATAAATGTTAATCATTTGATCCTAGTGAACTAACATGAACCTAAACTAGTGATAATATTTTATTGCTTTAACAAGTATTAGTTATCTAAGAATTTTAATTTTTTTAATTTTTTATCAAAAAATGTATTTTATACTAGCATCATAGTTTTTTCAAAATTCCCAATAACTTAATTTTATGTCATATTCATATACAATTACAATATCTTGTGCATAATATATACATATGTTACAAAAATGTTGACTAGGACATTCAAAAAAGAAGAATAGCATGTATTATAGCAACATTAAAACACATAATTGTTATTAATATATACTAAATAATGCCAATGCGCAATCGTAATATAGTTATTAGAGGAGATGAAATGTGACATATTGATGAAAGTGCACCTAAGGTAATTTTACATGTAGAATGAGACATGTATTTTATTGGTGCTTAATTTGGACCAAGTGATTTTGTAAGTGTCTCCAATTATTTATACACATATATATTCGAACATGTGTCAGAAAACTTGAATGAAATAAAAATTGAGCATTAATGTTGCCTTGATTTAGTGTTGTAATGTGTTTGACACATTCACATTAGGTCTTGATCTTTTGTGAACTAAATGAGCATAATTGTACACTATTTTAGGTGTTATAAAGTGTTGTTCTACACTTTCACACTTATCTAGGGTTTTCATAATTAATTGGGCTTCTTTATTCCTTATTTGGCCTTATTTTGTGCGCACAAGCCTTAATGAATATATCTTTTTGAGGATAATCCCAACATAAGCCAACATTCAATCATAATTCAAGTGTTTTTAGGTTGGATGGCCCAAATTTAGTGATTTGGGACTCATACACCACCTTGGGTGTATGAGTCCCACCTAGGTTTATGGGCCCTAATCTTGATTTGACATCATTCTAAGAATTTTTTAAAATGTGTCCCATAGTTAATGCCTAATGGGACTCATACACCACTTCTCACGTATGAGTCCCATGTGGCCCAAAATCAAATTTAATTCAAATTCTTGGTGGGATTTTATTCTCCTAGATTTGATGTTGGCTTGTAATGTTGTAATTTCAAGAAATTTGGCATAAAAAAGTATAAATACAAGTTTATTTCACTCATTTTCATCCCAAGCTTTCAAGTATTCATGCATGTAGAAAATTTGTGATAAGGAAGCATTCAAGAGTTTACAAGTGTTTAAAAGATCTAATTATCAAGTGTTTTAAAGGATCATTCAAACATCAAGCATCATGTCAAAGTCATCATGCATCATGTTTGTTTTTGAGCTAATAATTGTGAGGTAGGGTTTCATGATTCAAGTTAGCATTCAAGCCAAGATCTATCATATTCAAGCAAGAGTCAAGACATACATCCATTGGATCCATCTCATAAATGTTTTCAACACTTTATTGCTAGGTTTGGTGAGTTGCAACATTGCATTTTGGTTCATTCATCATTCCTTCATCTTATTTCATTTCATTTCAAGGTTTGATTACCAAAACAGAGTTTGACCAAGGAAACCACCTTTCCACTAACAAAGCAACATTTTTTCCTCTCTTTAGTGTGTGATTTGTAGATCTAGGATGAAGACGTATTGAAGAGCAAGTTTGGAGAAAATTTTCAATTGTTTAAAGTTGTAAAAATTGTTACCTTGCATTAGAGATCATTGGAAGACATCTACAGGTTGCAAATCAGAGTTTCAGATCTGAAAATCAAGTGGAAAGGATAGAGCAGACATTGAATAGAAGATTCAGACTTTGAATTTCCAAAAAACCCTCATTGAAATGATGCACCACTTCTCGTGTATGAGTCCTAGTATAGGAAAATTTGTAGATTTCAAGAGTTTCAATTATATCTCTACTAGATTCTAGTTCCTACCAAGAATCCCTAATCTAGGACTAAATTGCCCAGTCTAGCATATGAGTCCCAACCATCAATCAATTCAATGTTTTTAGTATTTTAGAACTTCATCTAGTCCTCTTCAGGTTTCCAAGTTTGCACCCTTCATCTCTCAACTTTATGTTTTGTTTTACATGTATTTTTAGGTCATTTAGTGAAGTATTGCATTGCATTGGGTTTAAGCATTAGGTCTTTCATTTCATTAGTCTTTTCAAGCCATAGCTTGGTGGTGAACCTCTCTTCAATTTATAATAAGACCCTAGGGAAACCCTATTGCAAGATTGCATTCTCCTTTGCATATTTAAGATTGAGATCTCTAGGGTTTCCTTGAGTGAAAGCTGAGTGTGAAATAGGAACTTTATCTCATCAAGGATAGTATTTCCCATCCAATTTCCCATTGTTTCAGTGCTTGTTAAATATGTTTGCATGGGAAATTTGTTTTAACTAGATGCACGCATTATTCAATGCAATAGTTCTTCTATTTCTATACTAAAGAGAATTGTAGAATCTACCCCTTCACCATCAAAATTAATAACAAAGAAAAGTGTTCTATTTTTTATGGCCATGATTTTTGGGTACTTAAGTGAGATCTTGATTTAGAAGGAAAACTACCTATAGATAAGATAATTCTATAACACTAGAGAATGTGTCATATTGGTGAGAAGGGTCTAAGGACCTTAAAAAAATAGAAATATTGTTGAGGGGGTGGAATGAGCGTATTCTTGAATTTAATTAATATTAATGTTCTGTATATATAGAAAATATAATCAAATTCATGTTTATTCTACTTTTCATAAATCCCCTTGGATATTAGACATGATACATTTAAATGCATTTGATCTTTGTAAACATTCCTTTTGTTTTTGATATTTTTTACCATGTATGCTTTAGAGATGATTTTTTAATAGATGGGCATATTTTCTTAGAAGTAAATTTAATGTATTTTGCTGGTTTAAGGAGTTTAGTGATCTTGTGAAAAAAAAACTGTTAGGAATATTAAAGTATTGAGGATTGATAAAGGTAATGATTTTTTTTTAATATTTTGATATATTAAGTAAAGAGGATTCTGGTGAGAGACATAATTAAAATCTATATACTTCTCACTAATGGTTTCAATTGTTAATTTCCAATTCCCACCATTATCTTGAAATCATTAGCTCTGTCTACTACCCACTACCAACACATGGTTACACTATGCATGAACTTTTCAATCAAGTGATACTTAGTTCTCTTGGTTTCCATAATTTTTTTATTTGTTTGGGTCTTTGGTGCTTGTTAATTTCTCTACTCATGACATACTCATATCTAAATGAACCTTAAACCAACTATCACCTAACAACCAAACCATTATTAATTCTAAAAACTTGAGCTTATTAAATTCAAGAAAAAGGGAAAAATGCATAAAAGTTTTATTTTGAGGACTTGAAATGAAACTCCCATATACATACTCATCATGGCTTCCTAAGGATTGGTAGATGAGTAGCTAATAGAAGAATATACTCGTTGAGAAAAGGGGGTAGAGAATGCTAAGAAAGTTTAATCTTGGTTGCTAACCATCAAAATAATTTAACAATAGAAAATTTTATAAAATAGTTTAGACTAAAACCCTATGGTTACACTATAGACCATATAGATTTAGGAATCTTAAAATAATTTCTTTGCAATTGCATATGTCTATCTAACAAGTCCAAAAGATTCAATAAAAATGCTTGTTAATTTATAAATTTCTGAATCAATTCAAAAGTGTCATGTGAGATTAAGTTGTAGGCAACTAAATTAAATACATTTTCGCCTTTAATTTTTAATTTTATTTTATAAGTATGGCTCAATATTTACTAAAATAAGAATGTTTTGTGATATCAATAGGACATATTTTTTAATTCTCTTGCTATTTCACATGTACTTTTGATGCTTAACCATAAGAGGTAGAAAAATAATAGGGTGTGATTTCTAGTCAGAAGTCTCTATTACATGACCTAGAGCTTGATGGTGTACAAGGAAAACTAGATCTAATTAAGACACCTCTCCACCACCTAGTGGTATATTTTTCACTACTTAGTTGCTTTGTTATTGTATTTTTCTCTAAGATTCACACCATTTGAGCTTTGAGATGTGATTTCTCCAACTCATAATTTATTAAATTCTATTAGTAATATAGACACTCATTCAACATTAAAAAAAAATTACTAAATGAAATAAAATAGATTTTACTTAGTGTCTCCACTTTTTCTTTTAAAAATATTACTCACCAATACATGTTGTAATCCACTAGACCATTGCATCATATTAAATGCAAGTGATAATTTATGGATTGCTCTTTTAATTCAACGAATAATCACTGACAGACAGATAAAAGGAAATATTCTATAAATTTTTAACAGATAAATTGTCAATGTATAAGCAAATATCCCCCTAATTGTTTATTTAATTTCATTTTAAAGAAAAATGATAACAACGTAAAGATAAAGAAGCTTCCCTTCGATTTTATCATCTTTCAGAATTGTGATCTGGTGCAGAAAAAAAGAAGATTATTTTAGGCGATAAAGATTTTGCAAGTCTATCAAATGAAGAAAAGAATCAGTTAAACTAAGGATGAAAAATCTTAGTTAAGAAACTGGCGAAAGTTGGAAGGGACGGAAACGGAGGTCTTATCAATGGTATTTATTCCATCTGTATGCCATATTTCTGCTTGCCATCTCAAGCCCTGGACAGAGACAATTCCTTACCCAAACTTTAAATGTGATTCCAAAGGCTTTAGTGTTGGAATATATAACTAAAAGCAAAGGTAATGTGAACATAGAGAAGCTTCCCTGTCAGTGATGGAGCAAAAAGAAAGTGGGAATCAATTGAAATCATTTTACTTGAGAAAGATTTTGACATAAAGGAAATATTCGTCAATCTGTCATCCTATAAATGGGCCCTCCCATTATTCTGTTTCTCCTCTTTTCTTCTTCCTTTCTTGGATTTCGGAGATATGATAGAAATTCGACAAGGCATGTGGGGAATATTGGAGTACAGTGAAGTCTTGGAGTAAGCATTCAAAAACATCTGTAATGCATAGTGTAAGGAATCGTCTGAGTGGAGGACGTGACAACAGTCATTATAACCAGACGGAATCGTTTTGCTTTTGAAAAAGCAAATTTGTTGAATACTTTTTGAGCAGCGTGAAATAGGCTGAAGCTGTGAAAATATCTTGGTTCTGTCCTTTCACACTTTCTAAAACTATTGAAACGTATTAAATCACCAATATAATTATTGTTGATGTAAAATAGCAGAGGTATCCATGCCATTGTGCTTATGTTTTGGGAGTGTTTTAAATGCAATAATTATAAGTAATATTTTAATAGAAAATTGGTTTAGGATATTATTATAATATTTAATTCTGTTGTTGATTTTTTATATTTTGATTTTTAATTTTTAAGTCTGTTATTCAATTATTTAAGATTAGATTTGTAGGTGTGGACTGGATCTAAGTTAATTTTATATTTATGGATTTGAGTTCAACTTTAAAAATTCATATTTCAAATTTAATTACTAATAATTTATACATTTAATGTATACACAATTGCTCTCTTCACTACTAACAAAATCTAACTTCAATGGAAAAGCATCAAATTTTTTATACGACATATGAGGTGATTGTTTGGAACGATACAATGATTATTTTAACTTGTAAATGACTTTTTCTTCTCTTTTAGCATAAAACTATTAAGCTATCATGTGCAAATTTATTCTTCAAGATCCCCGTGCAAGAAAATAGTTTTAACATCTATTTTCTCAATCTCAAATTCACAAACAACAAGAGACACATTGCGTCTGATAGGTAACATATGTAACATGTTGTTTGTTTAAGAAAGATTTAAAGTAGTAGTCATCTTTGCATGTAATAATAATTAGATATGCGTATAAATGCATATAATTTTAAGTAATATACAAAATGTCTATGGTAGACCACTTTGGTCTATACATTGCAATTGTTATTAGATAATAGTAAATGTGATTAATAGTAAATGTGTATCACTAATGTTTTGTAGTTGTTCATTTTCAAATTCTCATTTTGTTGTTGATTATAGAAGATGAACACATTCTAAGAAGACTATTTTTAGATGGCCTTCTAGAAGGTCTATTGTTAGGTTGTTAAATGTCATTAGATTACCCAAATTCAGATTTAATATGAATGGATTAAATTTGGTAATAAGTTTGCTTTGCATACAGCCAATCTATTCATAAGATATAAGTTGTATTTAGATTTTTATTTATTTTTTAGGCAATAATTTTGTAAACATTATAAATAAGTGCTCTTGGCATTTGTGGATCCAAAATCTACTAATTCAATAGAAATTGATTATGTCTATTTTGTTGCCCAATTGTTCTTGAAATTTTCTCTATGTTATTTGCTTATAGGAATTGAATATTGTTTAACATTTACTGAAAGTTGTCAAGTTAGTCATTGTAGCTTTGGATGCAATCACTATGTTTACCTTATAACATGTGTATGTTTTTTGAGTTAAATTAAATTGTGATAACAGGTGTATGTTTTTTAAGATAAATTAAATTTTGTTTATCGAATTTTCAAACACTATATTGCAAGTTTACTCGAAGTTGGAGGATCACCTAGATGCAGTGCGTGCTAAGCAACCCATTCATACCCATGAAAGATTAGTTTTTGTGAACCATTAATGATATATGGGTCAATAAGATTGCTTCAAAAGCTATGCAATTGAGTTTATGATAAGGGGATCGAACCCGGGGTACAAAGGATCCAAGGGGTTGTAAAACTCTGACCTGGGGAAGCCTCGTGACTTTTGCCTGGCTATTCAGCTGACAGGAGCTAATTTTATTTGAAGCCATCCGAAATTAGAAGCTTCGTACAGTTTTATCTTCTCAATTTTTCTTGAATGCTTGCTCATTTATAGGTAGTCTATTTTAATTGGCTGTTGCCGGGACAAATTTGAGAAGCCGCGCATCAAATTTGGTAAGATATTTTCTGCATTCCGGAACTGTGCACAAGATCATTTAGTCTATTTTGAGGTTCGAGATATGATTGAAAACACTGTTTATTTATGTTACCTCAAATTGTAGATCCGAAATTGTGTGGACATCCATGGTCTAGAAAGAGAGTTTTAAAAACACAGAGAATAATGAACTCTACACCCTAGACCCGGAAATCTAAACCCCAGGTCGTAAACCTTGAACCTAAAATTCTGTGAAAGAATTTTCAAAACCCATTTTCAGTTCTAGAAACGTATAAGAAGTTATCTTAATATCAATGAGTGCTCAAATTAGGTTAATAGAATTCAAGAGTACATCCAAGTACGATAGAAAAGAGTACGCGAACTTAAAACTCCTGCTAATTAAGGTGGATAAACTTTGCTTTAAATCTGCTGTATCTGCCTAAATTTTATCTTAAGGCCTATTCAACAAGCCCATTTTGTGCGTATTCTACAACCACTCCATTCCAAGAGACTGCACATTGTTTAAGGCATTTTACAATCTGCGTCCCTTTAAATGCCTTAACAACTCTTAGATCTTGGGCGTTGCTTGCTTCTGTTCAGTAGCTGTTATCATATGAAGACATTGCTGCATGTTTTTCTTCCATTTAATGCGCTTTCACAATTTTTAGCATTAGTTTTGCATTGCAGTGTTTCAGATTCACAGAATATGTGTGATATGGTAGATAGTCCCGCCAGCTATAGTTCCCGCGCCCCTTCCCAGTTCCTCCCCCTTCCACCCATATATGGATGAGGGCCTTGCTTCTTATGGGTAAACAACTGGCTCTGCTGAAGCTATTGATGGGTGTTTAAAGCTCCGAGGGTAGGTAGCAACCCTATTAGTATAATACACACCCCGCCTGATGATGATCTGCCCATGCCAACATTTCTATGTTCTCTGCTTGTCGGACAGAGAGGACCCAGGTACTCAACCTCTCCTTATCAATTCTGAACCCAGCCCAGGGAATCGATCCAGGAAATGGAAGAAGGCCCCGGTTATGTGCTTGAATATTTATTGTTGATAATGGTGCAGTATTACAATAACAGATAAAATATTGTTTGTTTTCTGTATAGTTTGTGTTAGAACTCAATTGACAATATGTTTTGTTTGAATTTTAATTCAAACAGTCAAAACTGTTGTTTGCTTGGATGTGAAGATTAATTGGGAAGAGATGTCATGGAGATTAGCGCATGAAGTCATTGATTTACCTTGGAGGAAGTTTGCAAGGGAGGCATGGCGTCCCACATGCATTTTTGTCGAGTTCTTTTGCTTCATGCACGTCACGAACAATTATGTTGGTAGTTTAACGGTGGTTGGTCTCTTAACCTTTTGTTATTCTCCTTCATGTAATCTTCCTTGCATTCTATGTAAGAAATCCCGCAATCCAACCGCGTAAAGATTACCTACTCGGCCCCCTGAATTGTAACTTTCCTTATGGCCGCCTTCTCTGACCCCAAACATGTGAGCGTACGTCACCTTGCAGTCCATGTCAGTTTCATCCCACGTGGCGGATAGAAGAGTCAGCCACGTCGGCTGTGACTCCGCGTAACGGCCGCCCCTCTCCTTCCCGATTCCGTCTAAACTACCACAGAACGAGCAAGATATTTTGAATTCGCCTCTCCTGTAAGCGATGAATTGGTGGAAAGTCGGTATATTTTAAAAGAAAATTGCAGTCATTAAAAAAAAAAATCAAACTTTTATAGCGGGAAAAAATAGCCTCAAAATTTACCTTTTAACAGATATTTTGAGTGACCCGAATTTCTTTTTGCGGCCAACGGATTTATAGCTGCTCACACTGATTTTGTGGTAAGGCAAAACTCCATGTTTCGAAGTGAATCGGGACTGTAGGCGCCGTCTAGACTCTAAAGCCCTAAATCTTACCCACATTATTTGTGTGAAGGGAACTTCATAGAAGAAAGCTACATTCCCTCCATTACCCTTTTGTTTTAAACTTAATTTTCTGTCATAAATGTTATGTTCTGATGTTCAATTTCTCTTATTGTGTATCAGCTGTTTTAAAACGTAAATAGAAAAGGGTTCCAACTAACTTTTTCTATTTTTTCAACGCTCATTTTTATGTTTTGAATTTGATTGTAGATTTGGATTTTTCTATTGGATCTTTCTCTATTCAATCTTATTTTCTAATTCAAAACTATTTATTTGTTTTCATGAGTCAATTTTGTCAAATAATTTGATCACAATTTTTAACTTGCATGCCAAATATTTTGAATTGAGGACTAAGGGTCTTGTATTTAAAAACAAGCCCGAGTCATTAGTATATTATTGGAACACATCAAATCAAAGTATTAGAATCTTGTCTACATTACATCAATACTCACACTAGCACATACTATAATTTGATTTATCATCAAAACATCTTGCATTTTGCATGGTGTGTCTTCCCAACTTCTTTATCAACAAAAAAACTTAACTACTATAAGGAAGTTCAAAGTATTCCCCTCTACGTATATTAGGACCCTAAAAGAACTTTCAACATCACTAAGTTTTAGACACAAGTAAAAGTGCAAGCACAAAGGTTTTAGAACTCAACAACTTAAAAAAGATCTACACCATTGAGGTTTAACTATGCTAAGACAACCAAACTTTGCATGATTTTATGTACAAGCATAGCAAACTTTCTAGGCATATTCATAATAGTGTAGATAAGGTTGATTCAATTTTAGAAATTAGATTTCAATCGTCAATTGCATTCTACAACTAATCATCCTTCATCAAATCTCTAAGATCAACAAAACAAAGTTATGATAGTTTAACAATTTACGTCTCCACCACGGCTACGATTTTTTGTAATTTATTTATGTGGTGTAAAGCAAAAGAAATTGGTATTTCTTTGATTTTTTGTTTGTTTGTTAAAAGAATTTGTTGGTAAGATGCTTTGGAGCGCACTAGGGATAGAGAAAGGTATTTTGAGTAATTAACTCGGATTGAGGAGAAAGCATTTTGCTGTTACTCCCTTAAACAATATATATGTGGTTAGCCAACTCTAGCATGCATAGAGAAGCTCAAACATATGACTATGCTATAAAACATATTTTCATCAAATTTCAACATGAGCCAGAATTGAAAACTTTGGCTTTCCTTACAAGTGTAATGCCGATGATCAAGTTAACCTGAGTAATGCACAGGTGGAAAGATGAAATTAATGATCAACAAAGGCATTTTTGCATGAAATTTGAATGTGGGCCATAGTTGAAAATTTTAAATTGGCTTATAATTCTAGGATTCAACAAGAAATATTTAGGTGTTATGTGATTGACATTCTATACAATATGCAAATTTGGAACAATATGTCATTTGTAACAAAGTCATTTGTTATTACAATGCATGTTTAAACCAATCATCTTTTGCAGTTGAAGGACATCAGGAGAAGAGAATGAGCAAATTATGCAGAAGGGTCTGCCCCAATTGCAGTCGTCTTTGCATCATGTGATCTCCAGTCACAAATATTAAATCAAATAAAGCAGCAGCAAATAACTTCTCAAGTTATTCCTCACAGTCAGCAAGATTATCAGACTCAAGGAATTCAAAAATTGCAATTGATTATGGAACAACAACAGGCAGTGCAAAACTTTCAACAGAACATGTCAACGTCAGTTCTCCAGCAGCAACAATCACCCCAATCTCAAGGGATACTTCATCAGCAGAACCAACAGCAACATTTAACCCAAAGCCCTCATCTTATTCAACATGCTATAGATCAGAATCTTCATTATTTGCAACAACCACCATCTATTCAGTCACTTGGTCAACTGACAGCTGTAGCTAGTCAACAGTTGTCCTCAAACCATCTAAAGGTAATTAATCAACAGCAATTACCAAGTCAGCAGCAGTTGATGAACCAATTTCAGTTACATTATGATGATCAAAAAAACAAGTACCACTCATCACAAAGTAGTCATGTTTCTCAGCAAGAGCAACATTCCATATTAGGATCTTTGAATGAACAGCTGGCACGTCAGCTCCTTATTCACCAACACCAGTTGCAATCAGAAAATCAACCAGAGCCTTTGCGGATGATTTTACCAATACACACAAATGAAATTTCAGAGGTTTCTCATCATCACCAAGGACAAGCTCCTGATATCATATCCGGAAAGGAACAAAAGCAATGGCAGGATCTACATAATTGCCAATCGATAATGTTACATAAAGGAGCAAACCAATCAACTATTAATGATTCTCCTAATATACATGACTCCATTGAGCTGAAAAATGTACTAAAGTCACAGACACATGAGACTGGACATTTGCCAGAGTCCCAAGTTAATTTGCAAGTGCGTGCTTCCCCTCAATTAAAACCCGGGGCTACCTCTGAGAGTCATCAGACAAGAGCTGGAGATGTCAAACGTTTTGGTCAGTTTCTTCTCTCACAGCCAACGTCATCTCTGAACTCTACAGCTTCAGCTTCAGAGGGTGGTTTTTCAAAGCCAATGTTTTCATTATCTTCCACACCAGTTGGTCATGTGGAAGCTTCTATTTCAGAAGGGTTGCCTTATACCTACCCTGATGGTACACCTTGTCTTCCATTCGGCTTTGGACGGATTGGTCTCTCCTTCTCTCAGGGTCAATGTCACCATCTTCCAGGTCAGAGTACATCTGCTGTGAGCCCTGGTTTAAGGAACAGTTTATTGGATGGCAGAGAACATGCTTGCTTGGCACAAACAACAGAGTCAGAAAATGATACACAGAATAGCCAAACTGCGCTTGCTCGTGTGATTCAACGAATTCTGTGTGAGGGAAAAGAATATAATAATACTCATCCCGAAGTTGCCTCTCCCTTTCTAAAATTTGATGTGGGTGAGCAATCAAAGAGAGTGATAGATGGCCAATTTCCAGTTATGGATTTTGGACTCAAAAGACAAGGAGATCAGGGCAACAGTTCAGCACTCTCTACTGCAGACCTTACTACAAATTCTGATTTGAGATCTAATGTGCCATACATATCCAGTATAACTGACATTGCCAACTTGATGGTTAGAAGGAAGGATGTAGATTTGAGTTCAACAATGGGATTGGGAGCTATATTGGCTTCGACTCGAAGGCAGGGTTCTCGTGATCTTCGTTATGCTGGTGGTCATTCCAGTGAAGAACTGCACAGAAGTAGAGATTCGCCTGGGAATAATGTTTGCCATGCAGTTAATGCAAGCAAAAGCATTGTTACAAATGCTCAAATGGCAGCACTGGCACAATCGTTTGCAGTTGGACTTGAGACTTCACAAGTTACCAGAGACAATTCATTTTTGGGTCAACAAGGTATTTTATATGGTTCTAGAAGTGGAGGTTTGGTACCAACGGTCTCTTCTGTTTGGCCTCATGGCCCTGTGATAGTTGAAGGTCAATCAAGGGCAGATGACTCAAAAAATGCAGAAGAAAACAAGAGGCAGCCTACATAAATTTGGGGCTTAAAGTTTGACTGGACCTTTTCTGTATGATATCACTTCCAAGGAAAAGCTGGGACATAGAAGGATGCTGGTACGTCCGAACTTGATCAAAAATGTGCATCGGAAGCTGTCATTGTGCCATATCGTCAAGAGGTCAGAGCTCAAATCTTAAGGTTGCTAATGGATGTGTGTAAAAATGAATTTAAAGTGACCCCTCCGACCCCTTTTAAGCTTGAAAATTAGGGTTTTTTCACCTTAATTGGTTGTCCTACTAGGGTTTTGGAACCTTGAAGTTGTTTTTGTCCAGCTGAGGCCCATTTTACATCATTTTATTGCATTTAGACACATTTTTGGCTTCCTGGAGACTTTTTGGACCTGTCGAGCACCTTGTCTTTTTTCGCGAGATCACCCAAAAATTAAAATTTTCATCCAATCTCTCGAGGGGGCAATATAATGGCATGTTCAGCAGTGGGGCAAGATTTTAAATAATGAAAATTTTAGCTTTGATCAAGATCATTTTTTCTTTGAACCAATGCAACAAGTGCATTGCTTCAAAGAGGGGCAAAATGTAGACACGTAAAATATACCGATTGACATTATGCACCTGATCCTGATGACTAACATCATTTCATCCTGAATCATCCCTCAGTTTAACCATTTAATCAAATTCCCCTATTTGATTAAATTCATCAATATTCCTCTCTTAATTAAATAAATTAGTTATCTAATTAAGTCACCTCTTCTCGATAATTAAATTAATCATCTAATCTAATTATCCCTATTTAATTAAATAATCAATTTTATTTGATTAAATCTCTAAAGTCTATCTATTAAATTAAATAAATTAAAACTTTATTTAATTGAAGTCTAACATCATCTCTTTTAATTAAATAAATCAAAATCTTTATTTAATTAATCTCTTATCACATTCCTCTCATATTTGATTTAAATAAATCTTAAAATCTAAGTCAAATAGGTCACATCACCTAATCTCCTATTAAATTAATTAACCCTTGATTGATTTAATCATAATTCATGTCCCATCCTCTAGTTTTTCCCACTTGCACATGAAAATAGATTTAATTGATTTATTAAATCCTCTATTTTCCTCAACAAGGCATCTTTTGGAATATTCCTCCAAGTTTGAATTCAAATTCCAAGTTGACATGTACATCCAACAAGGCATTTACTCCATCTTACATGTCATTTTCCTTGAGCCAAGTGGCATTTATTGCATTTTCCCTTCCCTCTTGCAAGTCATTTCAACAAATTTGAAATTCAAAAATATGCATTTATTGGCACAATCCTCAAAACTTGTACATCCTCCATCCACTCATAGGTTGACAAGTTGCATCTTGCCATTGGATGAATGTTAGTCCCACATTGCTCAAATTTGGACATTCATTCATCTTGGCATTCTATAAATAAAGAGCTCATATCCTCATTTTATCATCAACAAATTATGCAAAGTTACCATGCCCAAATATCTATCAAATTTCATCCATCATTCTTGAATATTAGCTAGGATATGCAAGTTTTTAGATTGGAGCACTCTTCAACATCAACAAAGTGGATCAAATCTCTTCATCACGTCAATCTTGCATCATAGGAATTGGGAAAGGGTCAATTTTCACATCAAATTGGCACCAATTCCCCCATGGGATTATAAGTTTATTAATTCAATTAAGATTCAATCTTTTGTTTGTTATTTTCATTGTGTTCTTCATTGTTTTTTTTTTAATTTGAACTTGGTGAATGAATTTCATGGGGAATCCTTGTTCTTACTTGCAATCTCTAATCTAATGTGTTTGTTCTTATTGTTTTGCAGGTGTTAGGATTGGGGTTCACACAAGGTTATTCCAATTTTTAAGGTTTGATTTGGTATGCAATATTTTGGATCTTGTGTTTAGATCAAATTTATGAAGCATGGTGCACATAAGATTGGCTAATTCTTATATTGCTAGGAGAAAATCCATTCTAGCACCAAGGGTAAAGGTGTTGAGTGAATCGAGGGATGGGATTATTAATGTAAATAATAGATGGGAGGATAATATTGGAGGTGGAAAGGGGGAGGATATGTAGGATTTGATTTCCAAGGGTTGCATCACATAGGAATGATATTCTCTTACTCTAAGTATGTTGCTATGTATGATGTTATGCTTGGATATATTGAAAGATTACTAATATACATTTCAAGATCTTGTCCACTTATTTATCAAGGTCAAAAGAAAGAAAATGAGGATAGGTATGAATAGATGGTATGATATGGATGAGTAGGTAATGATTACAAAGGATGAATTAGATGAATGAATGAAAGGAGATTTCTCTCAAGTGTAGGGTACACATAGGTTGAAAATTTATGCACAATGTCCATAAATGGGTTTTCATCACAATACTTTCCCAAGGCATTGGATAAAAATGGTTTTTACTGCTAGACATTTTTCTCTTTACTTTTTTTTTTAATCTTATGATTGTTAGACATGATGCCTACAAATATGTTTTCATCATGCCAATTTCTCCAAGGCACTATAGAAACGATTTTCACCAAAGGATGATTTTTTCTCTTTACAACCTTAAAATAACATCAAATCATCACATCTACATGAAAGTCAACTATGACTAGCATGACCTAGTTATCAAGATGCATAAATCAATAATGACAGAGGAAAGTAAGCATAGAAAGAAGAGAAGAGACACTAATACACATGGGGAAAACACTTTATATACATTTAATAAAAAGTAGTAGTTTAATACTTAACAAAGGGTGTAGTATAAAATAGGGACATCATATATATTTTTTATTATTATATTTTGTATAATTTGATAAGTATTTTGGAAGCTTGTTTGGTAGAATTTTATTTCATCTTATAATGGTGAAAATTTCCTACCTTGCATTTTTGTATTTTTGTTGGACTCACTTTGACTTAGATATCCTTTATGCCATGATAAGTGGTGTGATTTGTACTCAAAGTTGGTATACAACTTGAGTCTTGATTACATTTGCACCTCATTCGTAAGAACTGATCCCATCCTCCATTTTTGTATTTCTTTCATAAATTTAAATTCAAAATTTGGAGATGACCTAACCCTTCATATTAGCTATTATGTGTTGACTTGAAGTGCAAAGTGTTCACTTTTCACCTTTGGAGTTATATTAAAGGACTAACTGTAGTTCTTTTTTATGCATCTAACATACTAACATCTAGATATCTTGAGCACTTTTAGAGCACTTATTGCTATATTATCTACTTATATTAGCTCATTTAGGGCATTCTCTATATGATTGCATATTGTATTCATTTTTTGTTGATTGTTGAATTAAATTGACCCATCTAGGGGTTTGACCAAGGGAGAATATACCCTTGCTAAAACACTCCCTGAAAGTGTTCCTAAATTCCACTAACTAGATAACATAGGTCACAAGCATTAGGAAAAAAAAAAAACTATTAGAGTTTAGTAAAGTTCAAATATAAAATTCAAGTCCATGAGTCTAGATTAAGTGTCCACAGACCCACAAATCACTTTTACAATTGCAAAAGTGACCTATACACATATCTAGTAAGTTTTTAAATCTAACATTTAGATACCTTGAGCACTTTTAGAGCACTTATTACTATATTATCTACCTATATTAGCTCATTTAGGGCATTCTCTATATGATTGCATATGTATTCAATTTTTTTTTTTTATATAGTTGTTAAATCAATCCATCTAGGGGTTTGACTAAGGGAGAATATATCTTGGCTAATAAACTCCCCAAAGTGTTCCTAAATGCCACTAACTAGATATTATAGGTCACAACTATTAGGAAAATTAGAAAAAATACAACTATTAGAGTTTAGTAAAGTTCAAGTATAAAATTCAAGTCTATGAGTCTTGCAACACTGACTACTTTAAAGGAGGGTGATGAGTTACTAAAAAATGTCACTATAAGCCCCCAAAGTAAGAAGAGCGACAAAAACCCTAAAGCTATGAAAGTATATGTAACAAAGAAGAATTGAGGAAGAGAGTTATTGAAATTTCTAATGGGGACGAAAAGGGTTATGAGGAGGATGGTTTTGAAAAATAAAAGAAAAAATAGTTAGGTGAGAGGAGATTCGTTAGGCTTGCAAAGGCCTCAGTTGCTCAAAATTTAATTGATAAGAAGGGTAAGAAGTTAATTTTTGATAAAGAAAAAGAGATTAATGTGGACGATGAGGATGTGTTCATGGATTTTATGCTTTAAGAGGATGAAGCTTGGAAGAGGAACAAACTAACAATGGTGAGGATTATGAAGAGGAGGGAGAGGATCAAGAAGAATATGACGATGAGTACATGGATTGGGATAAGCATGAAGATTATGAAGTGGATGAGGAGCGGGAAGTACAGAATGAAGAGGGAGAAGAGGAAGATGAGTAGGAGTAGATGGCTAGGGGGAAGAAAATTTGGAGTTATCACCCTTTAATGGTATGGATGACAATGACCCTCAAAAAGATAATGAAGAATAAAGAAATTTAGAAGAGATGGAGGAAATGCAAAGGAAAAACCAAAATGATGATGACTCCGTTCACTTCCTAAAAGCTAGAATTATTTTCCTAAAAAAAAAATAGAAGGGATTGAAAGGAAAATGCAGGATAAAAAATATGACAAAAACTATAGAAATAAATGGAAGAATAATTTACCCAACATTAGCAATCTTCAGGATACTATGAAGAACATTGAAACTGCCATTGGTAGAATTGTGCAAATTACTGATGGGATTATGAAGAAACCAGTGATGGGAACAATTTCTAGGTAGTCAAAGCCAAGGAAGTAAAAGAAGAAGCATGGAAAGGAACAAGAGGTGTAGGTTTCAGATAAAGAGCACAAGAAGACTAAGATTCAGAAGGAGAATACTACATGGTAAGACTCTTTAGACACTCTATCTAAAGAATGGAACTATATTTTCTTAGGTTTTTTCCTATTGATTGATGTTTTGGTTTTTGTAGACTAGTTTGGTGTTGGCCTAGGTGCCAATTATGTTTTTACTCTATTATGTTTTGTTAAAACCTATATTATATAATTTGTTTCAATGGTCATCATGTATCTAAGAAACAACATAGGCCATTGATTTCCATCCAACACTATATACAAGTTTAAAGTTGTATTTATTAAGATATTATATAATTTAGAAATCTCATAAGTGTAATAATTTAAGAAATTTTAGTAAATACATTTAGAAAAAGTGGATTTCAATGTATCATAATTTATTCATATAGATAATTATTTATAAAGACATCAAAATTAGCTAGAGAAAGTATTATGATGATTTATCAAGGTTCAACTATGTAATTTTTGTGTCAAACTCATTGACCTATATTTCATTCCCAGTGTTTCACACAAACCTATATGTCATGAGCACAAATGGTACACTGAATACTCATTGTATCTAGTTTATGTTCACAAGGGTGAAGCATCAAGACTTCCTTGGAGACCACCCATCCTAATACTAATTTAACTCAAACACAATTAAACATGGAGTTTCCTCCAAGATCAATTTCACTTAGCTTGCAACCGTATTTGATTTTTTTAGCAAGTGTTATGCATTATGAACTATAAATTATAGAACCTCTTTTGAAATTCAGCTAGATATTATTTTATTCAAACTCATTGACCTATATTTTATGAGTAGTGGCTCACATGTACCCATCTCTTATAAGAATAAAAAGGTACACTTAGCACTCATCACTTCTAGATTATTCTCACAAGGATGAAGCATTAAGGCTTCTTGAGAGGCCACCCATCTCGATAATCTACTCTAACCAAAGCATGATTAACCATGGAGTTTCCCCAAGATCAATTGTTATAAACTATTCATTATAGATTCCATTTATATCATCCATTGATAACTTGTAGAGAAAGTATTTTTAAATTTTTGACATAAACAATAATTCTATCCAAGACCTAATACTTATAAGTTAATACAAAAATTATGAAAATAAAGATGTTTATATTCAATAATGAAGAATAATTACAAAGAGTAATTTATAAATATATAAACCTCTTAGATCCATGAATTCAGGAGATGACATGTTGAAGAGGTAAGAGTTCAACTCCTAATTAGGAAGAGAGTTAACTCACTTTAACTAACATGATAGATGGAGTGTAACTCAAACTAGACTAGATAAGTGTCAAGTGGGTGCATATATCAAGACACATGACTAACTTACACAACTACTTAAGTGTGCTTAAATAGACTGAATAAATAAAATATAAATGTTAATCATTTGATCCTAGTGAACTAACATGAACCTAAACTAGTGATAATATTTTATTGCTTTAACAAGTATTAGTTATCTAAGAATTTTAATTTTTTTAATTTTTTATCAAAAAATGTATTTTATACTAGCATCATAGTTTTTTCAAAATTCCCAATAACTTAATTTTATGTCATATTCATATACAATTACAATATCTTGTGCATAATATATACATATGTTACAAAAATGTTGACTAGGACATTCAAAAAAGAAGAATAACATGTATTATAGCAACATTAAAACACATAATTGTTATTAATATATACTAAATAATGCCAATGCGCAATCGTAATATAGTTATTAGAGGAGATGAAATGTGACATATTGATGAAAGTGCACCTAAGGTAATTTTACATGTAGAATGAGACATGTATTTTATTGGTGCTTAATTTGGACCAAGTGATTTTGTGAGTGTCTCCAATTATTTATACACATATATATTCGAACATGTGTCAGAAAACTTGAATGAAATAAACTCATATCTCTTTGGGAAAATAATTTTTCAGTTATACGCATTGTTGTTTAGCTTCAATTGTGTTGAATGGTTAAAGCTTAAAGTTTAAGAGATTCCTCTTTATCTATATAATTTTTATGAACATAATTATGTTTTCGTTGCCTTATATTGTATAAGTTGAATTAATTTTGAAGTTATGTTCTATGCATTTTGTAATACAAACATTAGATGTGTGTTGTTATCTAGAAACATTTGCATGGTAGATAATCAAAATAGATATAATTAACCATCTATTAATAAGTGATCATAGCATAAATGGTTATATTGTTTCCTTGGTTAAACATTACTTGGTTGATGAATGTAAGGAAAATAGAGAAAATAAATAAACACTAAAATCAAATAATTAAAATAGATTAGGAATTGCAATGGCATGTGAGAGGTGGAGTAGAGAAAAACATGAAGAATGGAGAGAAGCTACTTAGAAGTAAATAGGGAAGGAGGAAAGGTCAAGTGAATAGAAAGGATAGGGAATGAATCTAATTACCACAAGTACAAATATAATCCCTTTAGGTCCAAGTTCTTTGAATAAAGTTTCCCCTAGATTATTTGGTAGGATTCAATAAGAAAAAGGAGTGGGGGAATGGCACAAGAGAGGATACAATCCTAAATTCATAGGAGAAGGGCCATGAATGACTAGAAGTTCAAAAAAACAAGGGGTGGAGATGGCCAAGAAACCCACCCAACAACAAGATGAATATAATAAATTCTAAGAATTGTGGGCAACAAAAAAGAGGCTAAAGGAGAGGGACTTTTTGCAAAATGGGCAGGAGAATGGATGGACAAAACAAAGATCCAAAAATGGTGGGAAGAAATAGGAGGGCCAGAGGTAAAAATAAAGATACTACCAAAAGACTTTTTGCTTATTGAATGTGAATTAGCGAAGGAAAAAATGAAGTTCTAGGCAAAGGGCCATTAACAATGGATTGTATAGGGTTTTTCATCAAGGAGTGGGTACCAAATTTCAGCCTATTGTTGTAGAAAATAGGTAAAACCTTGATGTGGACAAGATTTTACAATCTGCCATACAAGTATTAGAATGAAGAATCCCTAAGAAATAATTGGGGATCCTTAGGGGACTTCATTAATGTAGAGGATAATTTCATCAATGGAGAATTACAAATTTATATCAGAATTTGCATTGAAATGGATCTAAATTCATACCATTGGAAGGATATCAAAATAATAAATAAAACATGAAGGTGGAAATAGAAGATTGAATTGGATCATTCCCAAATAAATGTTGGTTTGAATAAAGTCTTGTACCTAGTTAATTCTTTACTAGGGACTTAAGGAACTTAGTTCACATGTTAAGTTTACTTAGGATGTAAGCTTTCTTCTAGAGGTATTAGTCATATTATCTAGACAAGCCATAGTTGTCTTATCTAGACTTCACATTATCCTAGGCAGTTATGAGTTAGTTGTCTCATGTGATATGATTAAGACACTTGTCATGATCTTGTATTATCTTATCTCTCATCCTTGCCTTTATAAGCAAGGAATATCTAGCATATTTTTCATTGTATTGTAGAGTATTGCATATTGTATCATATTGAAATTCTTGTTTGGTGGAATAGAATCTTTCATTGTTGCTTCTCTCTATTTCTTGTGGAGGTTATTTGGTGTCGTAGATTGAAGATCTTGGTTTCTCACTCAACAATAAAAAGGGAAGATAACAGAGAAAATATATTTGGGTAAGAATCTTAGGAAGGATTCATTCACTTCATCAGAAAGAATAGTGGAGCTAAGGTCTACCATATAGCTGATGTCATCACTAATAGAAGCAAGGGGACTACTAGAAGGGAAAAATAGAAGTGAAAGGAACGAAGTAGAAGAGGAAGAAATAAATCCGATCAATGTTATAATTAAGAATATTGATAACTATGAAATTTGTCAAAATTCCACAAATTTGGAGGTGGCATGTGACTTGTTTGGAATAAAAAACAAGATTCAGTTGACAGACACTTTAAGGAAAGAAAGGGATCTAGACAACTTAATAGAAACCTTGTTAGCAAGAAACCCTCTTTCCCTAGAAGAAATGGAGTATGAAACCATGGAGACAAGGAATTTGATCAAGAATCAAGAGGAAAATTTAGGATTAGTAAAAAATAATCCTCAAAGTTTTCTCTAAATTGTGGGGAAGGGAAGAAAAAGGGGAGAAAGACCATAAAAGAAAAGCTAAGTTATGATGGAGAAGTGAAGGAATAAATAAAAATTAGTAGAATGTTGAGATCTAGGAAGGGAAAAATCATTCATAGAGAGCCATGGAAATATCTTCATGGAATGTTAGGAGCCTAAACACCCCTAACAAAAAGCACTTGGTCAAGTGTCAGATGGAGGTCTCAAATGCAAGTGTGTACATGTTGCAAGAGCCCAAATTGACCAATAAAATTATGGAATGTAGAGAAGGTGCAAGTTGAGTGTTTTTTTAGAGGTATAGATATGTTTTGGAAACCCCACTCAGTGTAGGTACAAAAGATGTAAGACAACAAACATTGGTTGACCTACAAGGTAAGGAGTCTATCTATGAATTTTTGGTTTATTTTGACAAATGTTTATGGTACAACATCATGCATTATGAAAATAAACTTAGAGGGAATTAGAGAAATTCATAGCCACCCACACAAATGAATTCCACATAATAGGGGGATTTCAACTCTATTTTATATATCCCCAAGATAAATTAGGAGGAATTTGCAAAGGAAATATCAATCGCAGATAGACTTTGAAGAGTTTGTTGAGAAAAACCATCTAGTAGAAATCCATATGAAAAACAAGATCTACACATGGAAAAATTGAAGGTCAGGTTTCAATAATATATAGCAAATAAGTTGGACAAATTTCTATATAGAGGGGACTTGAGTACAAAACCTATCTCCTTTGAATGCAATATCACTCTGGTCTTAGGCTCATCATTACCCAATCCAACTATGGATAATGGGGGATAGGATCCCAAATAGATGCCCATTAAAATTTAACATGTGGATGAAGTATCCAAAGCTCTTGAACAAGATAGGATTATGGTGGAAAGAAGGAGCCCAACTAAGTACCAAAATGTTTTGTCTAGTGGCAAAACTAAAATATGTGAAAAAACAATTGAAGCAATGGAATAGGAGTCACTTCAAAAAACATATTTTAGGTCAAGAAAGAAATAGAGAAAAAAGTTTAGGATCTCAATGAGGAAGTGATCATAGCAGGCATAGATCAAGGAAGATACCTTGCTAAAAAAGAACTTATGAAAGAATATGGGGATTTTTTTTTCCAAGGAGGAAATATTTTGGAGGTAAAATTCTAGAGAGAAATGGTTAAAAGATAGGGAAAAAAACTCTAAATAATTTCACAATGCCATCAAAATTTGCAGAAACATAAACAAGATAAGAAAAATTAGATTGATAGAGGGTGCAATAATAGAGGACCTTGAGATAATCAAAAGGAAAATAATGGATTATTTTTAGAATCTCCTCAATAATTGGGAGGGAACAAATTTAAGAGAGAAGAACCAAATAGTGGAAATAATACCCAAATTGGTTTCAAAGTGTAAGAACAAAATATTATCAAAACCATTCACAAAACAAGAAATAAAGGAAGTAGTGAGACAACTCCATCTGGCCAAAGCTCCAATGCCAGATGGCTTCTTGGCTAGCTTCCACCATAAATACTGACATATAATTGGAATGGAAGTAGCATAAGCAATAAAGGATTCTTGGAAGGGCACACCGCTAAGGGAACCTAAACAATACATTCATTACTTTAATTTTTAAGAAAGAACAAACTCTTTCATTACATGAGTTCAAACCTATATCACTATACAATACACTTTATAAGATAATGACAAAATAAATTTCTAATAAAATAAAAAGAATCTTGCTAGAGATTATAGCAGAAGAACAAAATGGGTTTGTGCTAAGGAGATCAATTTTAGACGAGGTAATTATTGCACAAGAAGCTATTCATTTAGTTTAGAAGAGGTGGAAACAAAGTATGCTAGTAAAAATGACATTAGGAAATATTATGACTGAGTAGATTGGAGATTTCTCTTTAACCTATTCTTTTGTCCTTTGGATTTGATAAAAATTGGTTGGATCATATTTTTAGTTTCATATCCAAACTGATGTATTCCAATCTTATCAATGAATCTCCAGAAGGCTTCTTTGAGGTATCTCGGGGGCTTAGGCAGGGTGATCCACTATCCCCCTTTTTGTTCATAATAATGGCAAATTCTTTGGGAAGGAATTTATACCCACTCTTTAGAAATTGGAAGATTAGAAGGTATCCAAATTACTAGTAGCCTTCTAGCCATATCTCATCTACAATTTTTTAATGACAAAAATGTTGTTTGGAGCAACAAAGAGGAAAGAGACAAAAAATGAAAGTAATCCTAGAAAATTATTCCCAAGCTTAAGGGAAAGAGGTAAATACCAAATTAGAGATCTTCTCAACCAACCAAAAATTAACAAGAAATAATAAGGGTTCTGAATTTTAAAATGGGAACTCTCCCAAGTGCATATATTGGACTTCCTCTAAATAAGGGACTTAAAACAAACAATTATGGGATACACTAGGATAGAAAATATCCAAAAAATGAAAACTTGGAGAAGGCACTCGGTATCATGGTCAAGAAGAATAACAATGTTGAAAGCATTAATTTTAACACTACCAATTTATCTCATGTCATGCCTGGCATTATCCTTTAGAGAAAATCAAATGTTAAACCAAAAAATGAGGAAATCATTTCAGCAAGGGAATGTATGAAAAGATGGAGTAGCATTAATAGCATGGGATAAGGTATGTAGGCAAAAGTGTGAAGGAGGGGTTGGTCTTAGACAACATATATCTCATAAAAAATCTCTTGGGGTGAAGTTGACATGGAAAATGTTTGAACAACAACTAAAATGGGTCAAAATTTTGCAAAATAAGTATTTGGATAATCAAGACCCACTACAATAATGACAACAACAAGTCTCTCACAAGGTTCTAGATTATGAAACTTTAAATTAGGAAATGTAGATCAATTGTAATAGACTACCTAACCTAGGATATCCATGATGGGAGGACTACCCTCTTTTGGGAGGACTCTTGGGGATGATTTCCATGTTTGGAAATAAGGGCATATTTGAATCAAGAAAAATGGTTTCTGAAATGGTTGTGGGACTCAAAGGTTAGAGATTATCTTGAAGTGGTGCATTAGGAGGTTATTTTAGTTTAGAAGTGGAAAGGGCTAGGGGGTTTAGACATTATGGCTAAGGAGAAGGATTCTCTAGAGAATATTTTAAAGGAGAGGATCATCTTGATTAGGGAAGGTCACGATATAATCAAATGGAATGGGGAAAATTTGGGTCAATACAACATAAGAGATGATTATAGATTGTTACAAAATAATGAGGTTGGAATAGAGATCCCAATACATCTTTTTTGGAATAAAGATTGTTTTACTAAGGCTAGTACCTTTGTATGGGAAACTCTACAAAAGAAAATTTGAATGGTAGTTCTAAAAGTTCATCAAAACAGGTTACAATGGTCCATCTAGATGTTCGTTATGCATAAGGTGGGAAGAAATTATAGATCGTTTATTACTAAGATGCCAATTTACATAAGAATATTGGAAATGACTATATGCAAAGCTCGAGTGGATCAACACCCTACCCAGTAACATTATGAGCCTCTTCAAAGCTTGACCAATCTTGAATAAATCAGCTTCCTTCTCATGCCTCTGGTCCATCAATACTTATTTGGGAACTATAGAAAGAACACAATCAAGGGAATTATAGAAAGAACACAATGAAAGGATATTTGGAGGCATCTATAGTATAAATGGTAAATTACAAGGTGGCGGGACAAAACAAAGCAAATATGATTACAGGTTGGGATAATATTATGTTGAAAAGATGGTTCAGTTTACATCCTCCCCTTGTCATTGGACCAAGGGGTGTCCAAACTCATATGAACTGAAGCACAACCAAATGGCATACATCACAAAAAAAGTTATTTAAGCTGAACTTCAATGGTGCAATATGAGCATTGCGAGGGTTGGATGTATTATAAGAAACTAGAATGGAAAAACAATATGTAAAGCCTCGAAGCCCCTAAATAGAGGAACAAACAATGAGGCCGAGGTACATGCCTTGATTTTTTGTCTCAATATATGCCTTAAGCTCAAAATAGAGAGACTTGAAATTGAAGGAGATTTTGCGATCATGATAAATACAATTAGAAAAAGATCGATACATAATTAGAAATTGGCAGCTCTTCTGGAAGTAGCACTTGAATTAACAACCAAGTTTGTAGAATATACAACTAATCATGAATATCATGACGTGAATAAGGATGCTAACTGACGGTATTGAGAAATTTTTGATAGATACTCTGTGAAATGACAAGGATTAATCATTTTTTTGTAAGCTTGGTAGGTTGAAAAAAATTAAACATTAGAAAGGATCGTGGGTTTGCATGATCACCGTTACAGAAGAGGTGAGATGGACATTGTAAGATGACGACAATTGGAAAGGATGGATTCCTTGTGCCAAACTGAGTAGCCAAACACCCCTAGAAATAATTTCTTGTAGGCGAAGCAGAATATGATCTCACTAAACTATTAACTAGCACTTGTATCAGAGGAGGTGCAATGGTTACGCAGATTATATTTTTTATAATTTATGTTTGAGAGGAGGTCTATAATTGATGGGAAGTTTATAGATCCACTATGGTGTAATGTCCTCATGTTATTGTCAGGGTGGTTAGTTTATGGCTAAAATATCTACACACCAAATTTTCCAAGCCAAAATTGGGTACCTTAATATAGAACTTGGTGTGAAGAAGAATGTTGTCTAGCTTAATAGAAAAAATATCTTTAAAATATTTTAATAAATATTTTTTCCATAAAGTTTATTCTTTCATTCTTTAATAAGCATTTATATTATTATATTTGGCTAACATTTTTCAAATATAAAATATATTAGATGGTACAATTATGATGTCAAATAACATAGATTTGTTATCATCTATTTTAATTTATAAAATAAATTATGTATCTAGTGAGTGGATAAAAAATAGATTTTTTAATATTTTGGTAATATATTTTGTGTTTCTATTTTTTCTAAGTCTATAACTATTGACTATCATGGGAAAAAAGTTTTTGTGTATGAAATTTTAGATGTTGATTATTATCCTTTGTGGAATACACTCGTTTTCCTATCTATTATGATTTCAATTGATAATCATGATAATAATAGTTTGACTATTAACCATTTTAATACTTACTCTCTCTTTATATATTTGTTTTTCAATTATATATTTATAATAATTTTAAAATTAAATAATTATATAAATTATATATTAATTAAAAAAATTAAATCACAAAAATATTGATACATAATCTAATTTTTTATTTTTATCATTAAAAATTATTATATTTTTTATTTTTTTATATAATTTTTTATATATATTTATCTTATTTTAATATTTTACTATTTTTTAATATTTTTGAACATGCTAAATTTTAAAATGATAGTCCATTTGTTTCTTGATTTATATTTGTATTTTAAACTTAATATTTTGGCCAAGATAAATAAATAATAGCCATTGAAGATGTTTCTTTTCAAAATCTTTAATAGAGTAAACCTCCATGATGATAACAAAAGTTACAATCTAGATTCCAAGTGTTTAATATTGCTCCTTCTAAAGCAAATAAATGGGGAGATCAATAAGATGCTCAGTCTTGGTCTGCCCATCATGAACATTATGGTTGTCTCAACATTATTCCTTACACTTGGATATTTTGCATCTATGGTTATGGGATGGACATGCATGGACTTGTATGACCCAGTTTAAGTGAAGTACCCATTTGACATAGGACCTAACTATGGAGACCCTAGGTTTTAAACCTACATAACATGCCACAACCAGAGACAACTGATTTTCACATCTTATAGAGGCTCATATCCAATCCAAGATATAGATTATAACAAGCAAGCCATCCAGATCAAGGATCCTATCATGTCCACATGTGTCAAAATAAGTTAAGATAGGTAAGTTGTAGCTAGGACATGCTATTTAATAATAAAGTGGAATAATTGTGCTATAATTGATAAATAAGCAAATATACAGACATTTTAACTACTTTACATGTGATTACATTTCAAGGCTTATGATAAGGTGGATTAGATGAGGTTTAAATTTTCTATTGAGTGTTTGACCATTGAAAGTGATGATTTTTAAGTAGAATGATATAATTCAAGTGAACTGCTTAACAACTATGCTTTTTGAATTTTCATTTATGGAGAAAAGGTTAATACTTACTTGATTGTTAGGGTGTTCAAGTTGAATAGAAAAAAATTGTAGAATACAAAATTTAGTGGGAAATTTTGTACAATTTTTTTATTAAATTTACTGAATGTCAAATCTATGCAATAAAATTTTGTGAGCTCTGTAATCTTTTGGCTTGAAACTGAGAGCATGAAGGAAATGGTGCTTCTTGTTCAACATATCGATCATGGAAGAAACCATAAAAGCCATGTAATGTTACTCCTAAGTTTTTCTTATTATACTTGTAATCTCAAAAATTTATATCTTACAAACTATTTGTAATTAGTCTTGTATTTGGTTCAGGCACTTAAAATATTTGCACAAACTCATAGTTAATCTAGAGTTTAACAAGTTTGTATGATCTGAATTTCACTTATTGAACAAGTGACCAGTTTAACTTGATACATTATAATACCTTCTACAATCAAATTAGAGATAGTAGCTCATGAGAATCAAAATATTCTATTTTGTGAAGGCAATAATTTCGCATAGTTTCAGACACGATAGAAGAATAAATGGCAATTGATTCAAATATACCCAAGGTGGAATTGTCCACAGAAGAACAAATAAAAAGAAATGAGCATCTAATTAAGTTCCTAGGTACCATTATAAGTTATGAATGAGCTAAATAGAACCTGTGAACTTGGGCATTATAGAATTACATGTACATCAATGGAACGAAGAATGTAGAAGAATTTGTCAGTTACATAAAAGTGTCTACTCAAAGTTGCAACCAAGGTTGTAACTTGTTTGAGACTTTCAAATCTTCTACCCTACCAAAGTCAATTTTCTTTCCTAGCTTACTATCTTCTTCATCTTCTATAGGCTACAAACTGTGATTATTGTACAAGAAATGTCCTTGTTTTGGGTAGGTGCCCATCCACCAAGACTGGAGAAAAGGAGGGCTCATTTTACTGTGAGTTTCAACATTGGAAGGCTTGTGAGAATTTTTAACATTCATACCTAAAACATTGAGTTGTCTAGTTTCAGAGTTATCATCCACAGGGGAAGGAAAATTTAGGTCCAACAGGTATGGCCTCATAGGCCTCTACTGATGCACAAGGGCCTCCTTGGTGCTCGACACAACAATAATAGTATCTAAATTTCATGCGCTACTCCAATGACATCTCTTATGACCACCCAAAGCCTTCCTTGAAGCAAAAGTCCTGTGACAAATTGAGCATTCATGGATCCTAGTATTTTTAATAGAAGAAGGAATACCAGGTTGAAGTGTTGTTTCACCACTTTCCTCTCTTGAATCATCAAAGGTATGTTTGGTATGTTCCTTGAAAGAGGGCTTTGGGAAATCATTGGGCAACTGAGAACCTGTTGATCTGCTAATCGACTCCTTATCAGTAATCTCTTCTTCTAGGCTTTCATTCTCCTCCATCCCATTTATTCTTGAAAAACAACCCTTGACCTTCATGTGGCTAGCTCCAAAGCATTGTTGACCTTAGGCACCTTGAGGTCACTTGATCGAGATAAGCCAAGTTGCTGCCCACCACCATGGAATTGTAGCTAGAGATAGTGAAAGAATTGGCAGCCATAAACATCATGTCAAGCTCCTAGGATAAGACTGTGTTAGCTTCAATTTTTTGAGGCACAATATCTACTTTTCTGTTGGGTGGAATGTGGAGTGCCTGGGAAATTTTGTAAGCCTACAAAAACCTGGTTCAAGCAATTTTGAGTGTAGTAATTGAAATTAAATGAAGTAAGCATTGAATGAACTAAATAAATACACTCACTGATAAATAGCAACACTCACTGATAAAATTATAAATGTTGAGAAAGAGGAATGTCCATGAGATTGAAAGCAAACATTAACATACTTCATATACCAAAATTTAAATCCAGCATGCTAAGCAACTCATGTGATGAATCTATGTAGTAAATTATAAGAAAATTGATTGATGTCACTCTAACTAAGAGTAACCAAATTCACTGGGTACTCAACACACTCCCCAAGTCTCAAGCCAAGCCAAGCTATATGAGGCATGTAGACTAGGCTGTGAATCATAGAAAGTTTCTGCTAGACTCACCACAACTTGTGAGTCTTGAGCCTAGGACTCAATTGTGCAGTTTCCATCAAAATTCATTAAAGAAATAAATTGTATGACTTCGAAACCTAAAAAGGAAAAAAACAAACATATTTAAATGAGGTAGAGATCACTTGCAACCATTATCAAAGACAAAAAGGGAACAATACTATCACATATACCATCAAAAATGTAATAAAATAATTTAAGAAATAGTGTGACATTGAACATGTACAGTCTAACTCCAAACAAAGATTACCCTCAAATCATGTACAATTGAATCCAAATTCATTAGGACAAAACTCCAAGCATCTTTGAGAAAGGAAATTATGATGTTCCTAACTGCCAAAATCATTTCCCTCCTTAGTGCCTGGCCTTGTCTGATTCCTTACCAATAATCAATTGGTCTCTCTCTATAAGGAACAACATGATTGTTTTTGAATGAAATAAAACAGAACAAAAAAATGATCTGGCCATATACAGATTCCAAAAAAATGAGCTCAATGAAACCATGGAAAGTGACTTACCTCAAGATTCTTCACAAATCATGAATTTTTTTTTAAATGTAACAAACCATAACAAATCTCCCTATAGTTGTTTCAATAGATTTACAATAAACGCAATTTTGATGCTACTATTATCCTATCTAATTGAGAGTCAACTAATTGAATGTTGTATGCATCTTGGTCACTTTTCTAACTATGGGTATAATTGTAATCATTGTGAACATGAGGTGGTGCAGAAGAGTAACCCTATTCCAATTCTTGTGCTCCTTTTTCTTGTGTCGAGCCCTAGAAGGCCTATAGTCTGTCGAGGACTCCCTAACCATATCATTTTCCCACTCCTTAGCATGGTAGTGGTCCTCATGACTACCAATCGCTATACCAAGTAGTAAGAAAACAAAAATATCGATCTTGTCTTGACAATACTACATTTTTCCAAGCAATTTTGAGTGTAGTAATTGAAATGAAATGAAACAAGTAGCATTGAATGAACTAAATATATCTAGCAACACTCACCAATTGATGGCAAGAGCTCTAGACCATTTTTTCTATTTGGTGAATTTCTTCTATTGTTGAATGTAGGTTTTCATCCTAGTGGTGAGGGTTAAGGATCTACCAACACTAAAGATGATGTGGCAAAGCTACATTTCCTAATAAGCATGTGAGAATTTAGTCAAGCCTTCTAAGCATATAGATTGGTTTCACGAACACAAAATTTTATCCAGCCATGCCATAAATTAACAAAAATTTCACTACTTGTGCTTGAGAGAACACAAAGTCTTATCCAACCATGGAATTTCAAAAATTTTGATAAATAACCAACATATCCAAAAGGTATCTTCTGATGATATAAATTTGTCAAAACTTAATTGCCAGTTGCTTACATTTTCCATTAACTACCTAGGAAACATGACTGACCTAAATAGCAAGAACTTTAGATTGTGTTTTCTATTTGGTGAATTTATTTTATTATCGAATGTAGGTTTCCATCCTGATGGTGAGGGTCAAGAATCTTCCAACACTGGAGATGATGTGGCAAAGTTGCATTTCCTAATCAGTCTCCAGATTAGATTAGTCTACATGCAGTTTGGAAGAATTAATATATTGAGATAGGTTATATAATGGTAGCCAAGGGATGGCATGTATCTCTTAGGTTGAAATTCTCTTGGTGATTTCAAGGAAGTTTCCTAAAGTAAAAGCATAGCCATTTGAGTTTTACATTTCAGAAACGAATACAAATGGAGCCGCACAACCAGCTAGGCCCAACAACTACCTCTAAGGTTTGAACCTTTGCCTCTCTGGAGTAATTGCTCCAACCTACCACTTCGCCAAACCTCAATGGAATCTACTAAATATTCCAAACATCAAATGAAGTTGAATTCAATCTATATATCCTAAAACAAAATATTATGTATCACTGAATTAACATAATACACAAGATAAAATGGGCATATTAGTTATCTAAGCGATAGTTTTTGTAAAGATCTTTGTAGTAGCTCCCATATATAGCATTGTTTATTTTCACTATATAAAAGAAGATATTTATATTATGAAGAAATAAACAAAAAATCCAAGAGTGATATGCATCGAGCCTATTGTTATGAATCCTTAAGGTGAATTTACAAGCCTCATAATATAATGATACAATGTAATAACTGCACTAATGGTACTTATCAACCATTGATATCTTCTTTACAAATCACAAAATTAGTAACTTGATTATTGAGGATCCCTACATTTTCATCATTTTCTTTTACATGTCTTATAATTTAATGATCTACAATGTTATGATTGAAGTAATGGCAATATAAACCTTTAATATCTCTTCTTTTTTAATATGATTGAAGCAATGATATAAGATTGAGAATCACTTTTCTTGTTAGCGTCAGTAACACCATTATGACTCCCTCTCATGGCACACTTGGTGTATGTGTAATCCTTTCAATAAGAAAAGACCTTTATTCTCTATGCATGATTTGTTTTCATAGCTTTTGTCAAGCCTTGGTTCATATTTTATGGTCTGAAAAGATCACTATATCACAAGCCAACAACCAAGATGAAAATAAGGCTTTAGAATGCGAAGGTACACTTCCATATGCACAAAAAAGTCTAAAAATTTGAATAACATTAAAGACCATTATACTTCACCATTAGGCACTCTACTAAGATGCAAAACTTGTAATTTAAGTTTAACATATGGATGGATGGGAAAGGCTGAAGGTCCCTTGAAGAACTGAAGTGCTTAATTAAACATTCACCATAGGAAAAATGGATGTCCACTTCATCAGTTACTTGTAGCTTATTTGATATTGGGTACCGAAGGGGAAAGCAATGGCAGATTGTGAAACAAACAAGTTGGTTGGTGTCGCCACATGCTTCGGCAGTCATGTATGTGAAACGTGGGAGCACAGGCAGGTCACGTGAACTGTTTGACAGAATGCCTCATAAAATAAAATATGAAATCTCGAGACTTCATTGTATAAACCTGCTTTGAATATTTACCATTACAATTGTTGGCTGAGTTTGCCATATCTTCTTTTTTTTCCAACTTTCCCCTCTTTGACCTGCTTTGACTGCCTTGTATCATTGTATAGTGATATCATGTTATGTATGCTTCATTGCAACTAACTACCAAAGAACAATTTCTAACAAATTTATAGGCTTTTTCCTCGTTTCTCAAGTGCTTTTTCCTCATGTTTCTTAAGCACTTTTTCCATATTTGCACTTCCAGATTTTTCAACTTCAAAATCATCCCAGGCCATTACATTGCCACATATTGTAGATATTATTATGGTGGAAATGGTGTATATATTTGGAAACCCAATTCTGATTTGATTTTTCATTATTAATCCATTCATAGGGAACATTCCTACAGCAGAAACATATTTTAGAACTAAAAAATCATAAAATGTTGCAAACTCGTCATAAACCAATCCATTATTTCATGCATGAGCAACAAGGTCATAATTATAAAGTTAAAATTTTAAAAACTTGAAATGGCATTGTAAATTCTTCTTTTATAGTGGATAGAGGATAGAAAAAATGTAGCAAGCATTTACCTGTACCAACACTCATCCTTGCTTATTGGCCATCTAATAGGCAGCTTGTAACCTTCTGGTGAAGGGATTAAACACTCAATTCTTTCAAAATGTGGTGGATAGCGTCACTCCCTAAATTCCAACTTGTGCATATCATACTTCCTCCACACCAAAAATCTAAAACAATTGCAACATGATGTATCTAAAAATAGAAACCCGTGGGTCTGTGCATGGAGTATGATCTTGATATTTGATGCAGCATTCTTCAAATGTTATTGCCTTCTCTTTAACAGTTGAGCACCTCACTTGTAAAGGGGCATGTGGAACTTCTTGTTCTAGAAGGTATCTTCATTCAACATATTGTTTATTTTTATCCTCTCTTATGTAGAGGATTAAAACTTGTATTGGAATAGAACACACCATCATAAAGGGCTTTAAATGGGAGAAGTTTACTTGGCTCTTGTAATCATTGATAAAATGTAGATTCTGGTAATGCTCAACATTTGTTTTGTACTTTATATTGATAATGTGAAAAAGGAAGGAAGACTAAATAACATTATATTAATGTCTGCAAATTACTAGAGTAGGTTATTGGGAGTAAAAAAAAATATAACTTTTAGCAAACATCTGTATTGTGAATCGTGAGTTGGGTTTTGAACTTTTGAAAGCTTATCATAAGGAGGACCAAAAACAAAAAAATAATAAAGTTTCAAACTACATCGTGCTATATCATTGATGTAAATAGCATAACTGAAAGAATTCAATAACTGCAAGTATGAATAGAGGAATGATTAGATGTGGAGAGAAAACAAAAAATGCTGACAACTAAGGACATTGGGACTTGAAATTCACTGTATTTTCATACAGAATGCTGCATTTTCATGAAGAAGTGTTAAATTGGGAACGCTGCATGGAACCTCTTATTCATCTGTGAACAATCTGAGTGGATTGATTTTTCATTTTAATCCATATTAAATTAGCCTATAGTGTTATTGCAAGTTGATTTCATGCATGAGACAAGAAGCAGGGCTGCACAGTATCATCTATTACAAATCAATTTATGAATTGGAGTCCCTTGAAAATTTGAACTACAAAATAAAAAGTAATAACCGCTGATTGTACTCTTCAACATTTACACTTAAGCAAGAAATGTCAATTTTGATTTTGATCATTGTGCTTGTATGCAGATTGGACATATGCCTTCGCTATTTAGTATTTTGATTGAGAATGGAAAAGTATGCTTTAACGTGGTTCGAAAGTCTATAATATTTTGTGGCTTTAAGAATATAAGCTTCTATTAGATCAATTTAAGAATTGACTAAGAAACAATTTTGCCCAAATAATGTGTCACAAAAAGAAAAATATTATCAATTCAATTACAAACTCCTAGTATTATTGTATCAATTATATGTCCTTGGGATAGGACTGACTGATCAAGATGACAAGACATCAAGGAAAAGGCCTAGGTTTAAACACCAGCAGGCTTAGAGCCCAAATGTTTTAGAAAAGAAGTTTCACTTCCAAAACCATTTTTTACATTGGGTATGATAGCAAATTGAAAAGAGTGTAATGGAAAAACCCCCTCAATAAAATTAAATTAGTATTTAGATATAGCTCCCTTGATGATGGATGAAATTAAAAAATGCGTTTACCGATGATGCCCTCATTGAGATAAGGGGGATTTTAGCATAGCCCCTTCAGGAAAATTAAAAAGAGTGTTTTCTTGTAGCTCTCACTATGAAATTATGCACAGTATATACCCATCGCTCCCTCTATTAAAGCAAAAAGAGTTTTTGCACAATTTCTCAAAATAGTAACGATTTGAACAATTGTTCTAACGGAGCATTCTTTGCACATTTGATTCATGTAATGTTAAAATCGGACAGTCCAAGAGACACGACCGAGTGAAAGTGCCAAGTAAATTTAATAGAAGACTCAACAATGAAGGTTATCCCTCAAGGGGAATTTATCACATAAAAACAATGAAAATAATAATGACCATCTGAGGTAACTCTATAAATAATTTTCAAAGGTTTTAGGTAAAAAAGAAATGAACTAACCAACTTGGTACAGTCGACCTTCTAGTTGAAGAATATGAAACACAGGTTTTATACTATACTCAGAAATTCATAAAAGAAAAACAAATCATAAATCTGCTGAAAAAACACACTGTTGTTGTTTATTCCACACTGCTTAAATAGTGAATAAAATACTCTTCTTATAGAGTTTATTACAATCAATGAAAGGAAAAAAAGAAAGCTAAAAAAACATTCTAAATACTGCGTACACATGCAGTTATTCAAAGTTTGATAAAAGCAAAAAAAACAAAAACAAAAGCTAAACACTATGTATCATGCAAATAGAATGACCATGCATTCTTTAAAAATAGATCATGCAACCGTTGAAACAAGACTGATGACATGCACACTCAGCATCAACCAACACTGGTGAAAATATAGTAATGTGTCAATCGTACGCAGCTCCTATATTGCTGCTCATTTCGATGAATCTCGAAACCCTAAATAAAGGAAACGTAACTAAGCCCAAATTATTTTCACTTGTTTTTCTGAGAATCCTCTTTTCCAGCGAGGATTTGGATTTCTTCTCCTTGACTCCCCTCCATTCCTCTTCTAAGACACACAAATAAAATAATAAAATATATTAAAATCAACACCTTATACCTGCAAAAAAACACTGTAATATGCCCCCATTTATCTTTCAGAATGTTGAACGTTTCTGCTAAAGTTCGACATAAGAGAAATACCCATGTTGATGTGAAACTAAACTTCAATAGAGTATGAATTTGCTTCAACCATACCCAACAACCTGTAGATATCTGATGTCGTAAACATTGTTGTATACTTTTATACCACTCTGCAATTTCTCTCTGTGTGACGGTTTACAGAGCTCGTATCCTCCATGAATAGATGCTTTGAAAGCAGATTCCATGGACACCATATGTTGTCATTGCTATGCTTGCTCAATAGCACGGGATCATACCTCATGGTGAAAGAGACCTGGACACCTTCCAAAAATAGACGAACAATATCAAGCAGTAGAAATGAATAGATAGAGATAGATATCTGATATTTTATCACAGTTTTATAGACGCAGGCTTGACGAATTAAAACGTGTGAAGTGGTTGAAGCGGTCCTGTTAACAGGGCATGTGAACTGCAGACTTCAAATGCAAATTTCTGCAGTAGACAGGCGTGAGTTTTTCCGGAAAAACTTTGATGCCCTGTCTCAGGCGTGAGACTTTTCCGGTGGCAAGCCCACGATAAAGAGCCTATCGACTAATTATTTGAGTTGGCAAAGAATAAGTGACATCAAATTAAGGATGCACACTCCCTTCAACACAAGTAAAATGATTTTTTGGAGTGCTATAAACAGAATTATTTGAGCAAATGAATTTGCATTCCACTCTAGGCAAGAGATCTTTGCAAAATTAGGGATGGACACCCTGATAAGGCTAGTGAGTGCTAAGAGATAGATGGATTTTTTAGGGAGATTATGGACCACAGGCTGAAGATGGTCTTAAAAGTTCATCATGGGCTAGTATTGTGGGCGGTGAAATGGGTCCTCAGCAAAGACTTCTTGGAAGTAGATAATAGATATAGAGTGAATACTGATATTTCCTCAAGGTTCGTGGCCACTCTTCTGGACTTAGGAGAGGCCAAGGAAATGGGAAATACCTAGCTTGGGAAATTTATAATAAGATTTTTTTTGAGTGTGATCGATGAGGTTATTTAGGCGACGTGGCTTGGCTTCGACGTTCCCACACCTCAAGACATTTACAAATTAGTTTTAGGAAAATTCACCGTCAATGATTCACCGTGGGAAAATTCACCGCCATGAAAAATTCATTGCCAAGTAAAATTCACCACCACCAATAATATGTTTTAATATATATTTTGAAAACTTTGATTTTTTAATGCGGTGAATTTTACTTGGCAATGAATTTGTCAAGGTGGTGAATTTTCCGTTTGCCTATACTTGATGAATGAAAATAGGGTATAATAGCTGTCATTTTTGGTGAATTTCAAGATAACTACTCTCATGGAACACATGAATAGGGCTAGTAAGGGTTTCTCTTTTCTAGAAAAGGTAATAAAATTGAAACCCATATGTGGAATCAACTAGATAAATTAATTTATAAGAGAAACCCAAGAGGAGTTGGATATGCAAAGCTAAGGAAATAGTGATATGTATATTTGAAATATGTAGACTTATATAAAAGGGCAAGCCTAGGAATGGTATGAATTTTTGAATGTATAATCATGAATATGTAACTCTTATTTTTGAATTAATACAAAGCAATTATAGCTACAACTTAATTATAAAAAAAAAGTGAGCATAAAATTAAAAAAAAAATTAAAATTATTTGATAAAAACAAAACACCCATTAGATTTATTATAATTCACAAAGTATCCCTATTCAATTTATTTTCAAATATGAATTGTTTTTCCTATAAAAAATGAAAAAATGATATTTTTTATAATTTAATAGTCAAGAATAAAGATCAAATATGACAATCAAATTATATAAATTTTTGCATTCACTATAATTTATAACAATGAAGTCTTTGAAATTATATAAACTTGAATGCATTACAGTTCATGATTCTGACAATAGTATTCAATTGGGGTTTTGGTGACATTCTTATGATTACAATATTTATATCAATCATTGCTATAATTATGATGCATAAATGATTCATTAATTTATTATAACAAATAATGTGTATTCATTATGTCATGCATAATATTTTTATATTTAGTTCATGGTACAATTATTTTCACAATACCAACTACTATTTAGTCAAATATTCATATTTAAATAGTAGGTTCTTCGCTTACTCTTTAGCTATGTAGACAAACACCCCACTTTGTGGATACCCTACCAAACAAATTGTAGAACCTAAATGTTTAGTTAATGTGTTCATCTTAACCAAGATTCAATAAAATGATTAGTTTCATCGATCCCCAAAATGGTAGGTTTTCTATTATGGATGCTCTTATTTGAATTTATGAAATATAATAACGAATCCTACATTGTCTATAGAGTGGGAGATAAGTCAGACCACTAAAAAACATCAAGAAAAAATATCATTCAACTACTATATGACTACAATAAACAATGTTAGGCCCTTAAATCAACTCTATCTAAATATTCACAAAGTACATATCATCAAAATAAAATCTCAAGTTTCATCTTTGTCATAGACTCACAATAAATCTAATTGAATTGGAGAATTATGAGTGTTTTATAAAAAAAGTCTAGATATCTATGGGATTGATCTTAGATTTTTTTGTAGTGAAAGAGTGTCTTCAGTCTCACTTTATACCATATGTATTAATAAATGTAGATTAAAAATACTTTTGTAATGAAGAAATCAATTTAATAATCTAACACAAATTACATTCATTTCCTCTTTGCAATCTCTCTAAACAAGAATCAATTACAATCCCTCTTTGAATTTATTGCAATTAAAAATGACCTACACAATCTTGGTAACTAATAGTCATCTCCAATTCATCCTTACAATTTCTCTATTTTATTTTCAATCCACTCCAAATTTAAATATATAAAACATCTCTCATCTCACCATACTATTACAAGATGTGTCTATAAAATCATTTGACTTCCAAACTCCTATATTTCCATTTTAATTTTCTTTTAAATTTATATTCACCTTAGTCTAAAAAATAATTTGCTTGCCTTATTTCCCTCACCATCTTGAAATCTATATCTCTATCAACTTTCCTTTAATGTTCACATACGAGAGGAAAAAAAATTATATGAGGACAACTAAAACATATGATATGTTTTTAATGAGCATTTAATACTCGATTCATTATTTCCATGTTCTATAAGAGTGTGGCCTCCTGAATCACAAGTGAACATGGATTTTTATTATTTATTATTTTAAACAAGAATAGAAATTAATGAAAACAAGTATGCATCATGTTATTAGCTTTTCAACTTGTATTTCAAAACTAAAAATTAAAGTCTATTATGAGAAATCGTAAAAAATTAAAGTCTACTCTAAGAAATCGTCTATGAGTATTCATAAGAAGAAAAAATATTAAATTAGTTATATATTACAAAGTATTTTATTGAGACAAATTTTACTTTTTCTTTCTTAAAAGTATATTTGTTATTTTGAATTGATTCAATTACATGTTTAGTTGGAGTTTATGAAACTTCACAAGTACACTTAAAATTAATTAATATAAATTGGAGTTTAATTAGTCATAGTTATTAATTTGATTGAATTAATTAATTAATGACCAAAACTTTATTATTAATTAACACAATTTGAGACTTTATTAATCTTACTATACACTAGATATTTTGATTAGTTCTAATCGTATACCATAGTGAATTTAATGAATAAATAGTTTAATCAAATGTACAATAAAAATTAATAAAACTTTATGCTAATTAGTTATAGTTTGATTCCCCTCCCCTTTAGTGTTAAGATGCTTTAACATTGAATTATTGACCTTTTTTGGCTATTTGGTTCCTTTTTGGTGTATTGCCTACTTTTTGTTCATTAAGGTTGTCTCAATAGAATCCAAGAAAAATAACTAAGTAAAATCAAAAGGGCATGTGCATAAAGATGAGGGACCAAAAGATGGCCACAAATACCTTTTGGTCCATGAAAAGAAAAGGTGAGCACATTATAATGCACTCTCATTATTTCTCTATTAAAAAAAGAGAGAGATTGAGCTCATTTGAGCTCAAACCTATTTTTACCAAGCCTTGATGTAAGAAAGGAAAAACACAAGTGCATTTGTGACATCTCGAGTGAATGCAAGCCAACATAATGCCACCACAATGTGTGTGAGGTCAAGGGGGTAATATTTTTAAGTTTTTAGTGGTTTAAATGAGAATGAATTTTTTTTACATTTATTTTGATTCATTTATTTAAAATTTTAGGAATTGAAAATTCCTCCACACCAAACACTAATTCATAAACGGTGTGGAAGGAATTCCCACTAAATAGAAAGTAGAGCCTAACCCTCTTGAAACTCCTCCATATATCCCTAGACCTCCTTGTGACATGTATAAGAAAATTTATTAGGTCAAATTGAAACCAACAAAAATGAACTCCAAACATTGATTGATATATTAAAAAATCCTAAAGAAACTACTTCATATTGGAGAGATATCGCCTTATTATTGGAATCTATCATTTCACATACAGATTGCATATGTGGCCAGATAAACATATGGTCCAATCATAGGGAGAACATATAGTAATTCAACTCTACAAATTTATTGTATAAATAGTTAAGAGAATATAATTGAAATTTGATTTGTGTGGATTTTTTATTAATCTAAAAACCAATGCACCCTTACACGGAAGTTACAAGAGATTCCCTATTCATTTGTTTCAACAATAAGGAATAAGGGAAAAAATTAAATAGATGGTGGATGGTTTTTTACTATCCTCCATATAACAACAATGAGGTCCCATAATGTTCCTTGAGAAAACTCTTTTTTGAGTTTGTCCTCAATGAGATCCTAAATTATTTTGATATGCTATATTTTAAAGGTAGAGGAAAAGGCTCTACACAAGATAAGGAGGGGGAACATTGTGCCTAGGACCATATACTAAGACCCTTAGGCAAGCTAGACATTAATCATGTGATGATCCCTTCCATTGTGAATGAAAGTGTTGAGATGGATAATTTATAGTCAGTTGGTTATTTGACACAAATATTACATAGTAGTCCATTTTCATAGGGTATTGAGGATGAGACTTTCAAGCATTGATGTTCGCCTCACCTTTCCCATAACTATGGATTTATCTATGGCTATAAGTCAGAGGATGCTAAGGGCACACACACACACTATAGATGATGTTCTAGAGTTTTAGGAGTATGGTAGACAAGGCCATGATAATGATACATTTGTGTTAGATAATATCATTTTGATGGATGAGTTTCTCAATAGCCCCTTTGAAATTGATTGAAAAATATTTTTAATAAGGTTCTAAAATTACCATATTTTCTTTTGATCTAGCTAAGATTAACTATATTAATCTATTAAAAATTAAAATTAATGTAAATTATATGTAATGAAATTTTAGGGTCAAAGTATTCATCCTACATCTATCAACCCTTCATCTCTTAATTATGTAACCATGTCAATTCCATAGATATGTAACTTGTAACAAAATATTAAATAAATCACATGTAAATTATTTGTTCATATATCATTATTAATCTTAAAATTAGCATTTGATAATGAATAGGTGAATGTTCAACCTTCAACATCAACACCAATAATTGGTGGTAGTAGTTGTATGCCAACTTTCATCAAGGTAAGTTTTACTAGTTTTAAACATTATGTTTGCAAATAATGTTAGGTATCTTTTGATCAAATAGTGTAGTTCTATTTTTATTTGATGCCATCAATTCATATCCCTCTTGATATTCATGGCACAATGGAGGTGATCATTATTGCAATAGTTTTGTCTTTGATGCCTTTAATAGAGGTATGCATTGGCAATGCAAATTTTATTTTGTATTTCTTATTTTATCCCACATCATTTAGTGTAAATTTAAATGATATTCATATTTAGTCTAATTTATTTCTTCATTCTTATCATAATTGGTTATAAATCTAATTCATGTGCCTACCTCTCAAATAGATAAAGAGAAATAAAGAATGATTGAGGCAGATTATCAACTTGTAGTAAGTGACTATTCACTTATGGTATTGCATATTTCCTTTTTTCTACATTAATGTGCATATTGTTTGATTGTATTAAAATAGGTGGACATCTAAAATTATTTAGAGAGGAAGTACAATTAATGGATTTGAAAGTAACAACTATGAGTTGTATCTCCATCTTCTTGATAAACAAAGTCATCAAATTTTCCATCTTAGTCTATAAGACTAACATACTATGATGTTTTGTTGTATGCCTAAATGGCTTTGTTGTACATACATATTTGTGTAGAATCTAGAGGGTAAGTCACTTGCCATGGTTTCAGTGAGTTTTTTTTTGGGAAATCTATATGCAACCAACTTATGGTATTGCATATTTCCTTTTTTCTACATTAATGTGCATATTGTTTGATTGTATTAATAGGTGGACATCTAAAATTATTTAGAGAGGAGGTACAATTAGTGGATTTGAAAGTAACAACTATCAGTTGTATCTCCATCTTCTTGATAGACAAAGTCATCAAATTTTCCATGTCAGTCCATAAGACTAACATACTATGATATTTTGTTGTATGCCTAAATGGCTTTGTTGTACATACATATTTGTGCGGAATCTAGAGGGTAAGTCACTTGCCATGGTTTTAGTGAGGTTTTTTTTGGAAATTTGTATGCGACCAACTCATTTTTTTGCCATATTTTATTTCATTCTAAAATAATTCTAATGTTATTATTTTTTAATTAAAGGCATTGGTTCTAGGCTATCTATGGTTGTTTTCATATATGATATTATTGTAATACCTAGTTTTACATCCCTATTTGTTTCTTCATGAAGAGATATCTTGAACCGTTGGAAACCTAGGAAACCTAAATATGTTGTTTGGACTGTTAGAGAGTTATGAAGTCATTGTACTTAATTTTTTATTTTGACTGTATAAGTTTTTTTCTTCAAAATAAAAAATTATGCACAATAATATTATGGACTGTGAAGATCATATGTCTACAGTTATGAAGTTGTTAATCTATCTTGTTATATTTATCATGCTTAAATGAAATTCATAAGTACCTGAAGAGCATTGAGCTTTTGATAAAAAAATTGTCTTTCCAGACGTTGGTTCAAGAGATTGCATAAGATTTGAAGGTATGAACAAGCAATATGCTAGATTTGTACTTTGTTGGTTTGGGATTCTTTGTGAAACATGTAATGCATTTTAAGGAATTTATATGGTTTTAAAGATTTGACAGCTTTTAGTAGTTGCCTATGAGTTGAATTTTATTTCTATACGGTAAAAATACTTTTTGAAAACTTAATGGTAGTGTCTACACAATATTTAGATTTTGATGTGATTAGGGTTTTAAAAATGGGGAATGAACTAATGTATCTTTAGATTTGAATGATGAATTTAAATTTTTAATATATATACCTTTCTAGGGGTTGATTGAAGAAATTGCACAAGATTTCAAGGTATAAACAAGCACTATGCTAGATTTTTGCTTTTTTGGAATGGGATTCTTTGATGACACATGTGATGTATTTTAAGGAATTTATATGGTTTTAAAGCTTTGGAAACTTTTAGTGGTTTTTTGTGCACTGAATTTTATTTTTTACAGTAAAAATATTTTTTTGCAAACTTAATGGTAGTAGTGTTTATGCAAGATTTCTTTTGTTGCTATTAGGGTTTTTAGAATTTGGGGCATGAACAAATGTGTCTTCAAATTGATTGATGAATTTACTATATATATATATATATGTATATATATGTATATATATATATTCGGTGATTTTGTCTTCGTGGATAAATTTTTCAATTTCAATTCCTCCTTTAGAACTCACTAGTGAGTTGGATGGGGTATGAACTAATGCATCTTTAGATTGAATGATGAATTTATTTTTTTAATATATATATATATATATATATATAATTTTTAGTTTCAGTTCCTCCTTTAGAACTCACCAAGTGAGTTGAATGTGGTATTTCACTCAATATCAGTATTGCAGGACATTGTAGGTTGTCTTGTAGGATTTAAGTTGTGGCCAAGCATACACACCTTTTGGTATGGGTATCACAATGTTGAACTTCTTATTTGTGTTAAAATATCATGTATTTTATGACTATTTTCTCTAGTTTTATCTTGAGCAATGTAAAAGGCTAGTTTGTCTTTACTCTAATAGGAAAATATTGTTGAGGTTGCAACTATAAGGCATTCAATGTTAGGAATTGCAAGAAGATTACTACCAATTAAATGCAAATTATAAAAAATTAAACAAAGGAAATAATAACAACAAGAGACAACAAGAGATTTAACGTAGATCACCCAAACTCAAGCTACGTCCACCAAGAGAGTCCAAATTTATTATTCACTTCCAACAAATGTAATTTACAAAGACTTGCAGTAATCAAATTAACCATGATTTCCACTATTGTTCACACAAATACACACATTGTGCTACATGCACATGTTGCTTAACCCGTGTTTTCATAGCCTGTCATGATTCATGACCTACAACTTCACATTTCCATTCACATGCCCTTGCAACATCAAAACTGAAATCCATTCAACTATTTGACTTCCTCCTGTGTGGTACTACTTGCGTTCCAACTTGTGACCATTGAAATTCCACGTACAAATAAAACTTTTCATATTTTGGGGCAGATTTCTAACTATTTTTCAATTGTTCTTTAATTGTATTTCAAATACAAACTCACAACAATTTCTCTATTAAAATAATGGCCAATTTTTGCTTTGGGAGTGTTATCCCTAGCAACCCCTACTAGGGTTGTTCCCCCCAAACCCCCACTATGGGCTCTGCCCCCGGGCCCCTGCTAGGGGAATAATACCCTTGAACCCTGCAAGAGGGGATCTTCCCCCTTGCATTCCCCCATTGATTGATTTGGGGGGGAACATGTCAACAAAAGGGGACACTTTAACCTTTGAGTTTGATTAGGCTCCATATAACAACATTCAACTTATTGGAAATAACTTACTCATCAATTGGTCAAGTGTTGTGGATTCCAATGTCTTTAGGCTACTTCGAACATCCTACTAGTTTATTTGGTTGGGATATTCCACTTCCTACCATGTTATTTTTCATCCATTTGTACTAAGGGATGTTTTTATGGACGTGTTTAGTTAATTAACATTGGTTTTCATGATGAAATTTTTTTCTGCCATGTTGTTGGGGTTATCTATTCATTACTTGATAGGCTATATTAAGGATAAGGTTTTGGTCATCATCCTATCTCATGATGAAAGCAACTTCTCACTAAACAATTTTTTTGAGGTTTTTTGGTGTTACATGGTGGTTTTCTTTGACCAATTAAACATTCCTTACCTCACGCTTGAAAATAAACATTGTCTTGCATTTAATATTCAAATATCAAAATCAAATCAACTTTTTGCATGTATGAAATCTTGTCTAGCCCTAAAACCCTAATATTTTTGGATCCATTTATATTTACTATGAATAGATTGAAGTAACAACTATAGGGAGCTTGGTTTTGGTTCATCTCATTCTAATCTTTTTTTGTTGTGGTAGGGCTTGATAAATTTTTCTTGCAAACTCTACCCACTTTTGTCTCATTGACATTAATCACAACATGACACAATTTGTGTAGAATCTTGAGGTAAGGCACTTTCCATGGTCTCAATGATTTTTGCTTTTTGGAATTTGTATGTAGCCATATCATTTTTCTATTGCATTTTGTTTCATTCTATGACTGAGAGTAGTACACAGAGATGGTAGCATTGTGAATTAAATCATGTTTCCTAATTCTACATTCTAAATATTAGACCATGTCCATCTATTGATTAACTTCAATAAATCAACATTCAAATTACATTTGAAATTAGAGGCATAATATAGAAAGGATTGCATAATGAGTCACTTGGGATCCAAGGATTACAACCTTCACATCCAAGTACAGTTTGAGGTGACTTGTCAAGTTAAATCTTCTAGTCAACCATTTTCCTTTAGGCACAAAAATTTGTACCCCAACTTTATCAAAAAATGTGTGAATGTAGAAGATGACATTTTGAAGGCATAAGTATTAACAATAACTCTATCTCCCACCACACCAAACTTAGTAATAGTCACACTATGAAGCCTTAATGGTATTTCTCTACTCTCTTTGCTTTCCCTTTGATGTTGCTCCTACAAGTGAGTATCAAAGGAATTACATCCCTTGAAAGCTTCATGTCTTCCATGGAAAATCCCAACCTAGCTTTAGCAATGCAGATGTGAACTAGTAGAAAAAGTTGAAACATTAGGATGGTATGCCAAATGCTTTGTTAGTTCCCTACCCAAAACAATATATTATGGTTAGGGTTAGGCTCAATTGAGTTTAGTTCAATTAAGGTTAGGATTAATTTTCAATTAGGGTTAGGGTGCAATTAAATTTACAACTAGAGTTCAGTTGGGTTTAGGATTCAATTATGGTTAGGGTTTTATTGCCTGGTTAGATTTAGAGTTCAATTAGGGATAGTGTTCACTTAGGCTCACTTACTATTAGTGTTAGGGTTTAATTAGTGTTCCTATGATAAACTTGGGTTACCTTTGGCTCCTAAAAATGATAGTATTGCTTCAAACTAGCCATTATATGATTTGGATTATGGGAATTTTATTTCATTAAGATGGAGTGTAGATAAAAATGGTTGGCTTTGTTGCACTCTTGTACTTTATTGATAGATTTCTCCTGTTATACGCAACCTACTATTTTTTGTGAGTTTCATCAAGTGGAAGGTATTAAGGAATTTTTGTTGAGTATGATAGACAAAGCTAAAAAGGTGAAGGAAAAAGAAATTAATCTTGATAGCAAACTCATTTTGGTAATTGAGAAGCTTTAGTGAATTCAATAAGAGCTTGAGAAAGTAGGAAAAATGTATTTATGAGGGTTTTGTTTTTTGTTTGGGAATCTCCTTTTGATTATTTGGTAAAATTTACTCACGAAGTGAAGTAATTTTCATTTATATGGCACAATTGTTTGGTAAATTTCCACAACTTTATCAATTGAGCATATCCAATTCTACATACAATTCAAGTAACGTTTATGCTATTATGATCTATGGTTAATGTAAATTGAATAGTTTTCTAAGGAAGTAAGTGACTAAGTGTTGGAGGCGGAGCAAAAGTATAATGAGATACAAATATGTATGTTTTTGACTGTGCATCTCTAATATCTTATTCACTTTAATACAATATAAAATACACGTATTATTTTTTAATTTTTTGCTTTTCATAAGTTAATAAAAACTAGTCATGAATTCTTCTTCCTATATACCTCTATTTTGTAAAACCGTGACATTAGATTTCTTCCTTGAAATGAAACATATTTTAAGCACATTCATGATACCTACTTCCAATTTTGATAGATTTTCAAGATTCGTTTTATCACACAGTGATAACTACAATGAATCTAAATATTCCCTATTTGGTTCTTTATCACTCTTTAACCACATGCATGCTTTACAATGCTTTCTTGTTTTTCCTTTCATTGATTAGTAATTGATTATCAAATGACTTAAAGTCATGACATGAATTTCTCAATTTATGTGGTAAAGAGGTGGTAGCAAACTCTTGCTTAGATGTTGTGCCAAGCATGGTAAGAAATGATCCTTGTATGTTCCACCATTGCCTTCTTGGGCTTGCAATTTCAATTTTCTCATTCATTGGTTGGGTTACAAGTTAAATTCTCATCAAGGTCTTTCATGTTGCTCTTACCTACTAAGAAATTTCAATGTGGACATCTACCTCCTCTCTTGCCAAATTTTGTGTTCCCTTATCATTGGTTGCTCACTTCTTTACTTCATTTTAGAAGCAACCCTCCTTAGAGTTTGTTTGCATCTTTTTTTAATTATTTTCTTTCATGTTATAAAATTTCACCATATTATCATTGTAAAGATTTGATTTCTACAATTGTTTTATGATAAATTAGGTGCACACCAATTTAGTGGTATAAATATAATTTCATTCCAACTGAAAAAAAGAGAGTAGTAGAATGCATTGTGCTCAAAGAAGTTATTTTCAACATGTGAATAAAGTCCAAGCTCATCTTTATTTGTTTTGTAGGGAAATTACCACCATAGCTCAAAGAAGGCATATAATGTATTGTGCTCAAAGAAGCTGTTTCCATCATGTGAATAGAGATCAAGCTCATCTTTGTTAATTTCTTCCTTTAATTCCTCTACCATACTACGATGAACTTGTGTCACTTATTGTGGAATAAAAATTGAGATGAAGAGTCAATTTATATCTTTAGCTTCAATTAAATGCTATGTAGAACTTGATAAACATTTTCCACTTTGTTGGGAAAACAACCACCCCTACAAGTGAACCCAAGGAAAACCCAAACCTCTAACCATAAAAGTAAAAGAACAATTACTTATTAATGATTTAATTTTGAACAATGGATGACAGTTATGCTCCACTAAGCAACTCTGTCAAATATTTATTCAAATATAATTCTTTAGTCCTTAGACATTATCTTAGATTAACATGCCAATAAACATTTTTTAAAGATATATCCATTTTTTGAAAAACTATGATGGAGAGTGCAGGGGGGAGAAGCTCTGGGACGAGGATTTTGAAATCATCTGAATCTACTAGTGATGAAGATGATTCATATAATGATGTTTTTAGTGGCTGGCGGGAGGTGGTTCATTAGCATAGGCTACTGGACTCTGTTGAGTTCTTCTCTCTTTGCGTAAGTTTTTAGTGGCTTTGCTTATTGATGTTCTGGTTTGTGTCCTTGTTAGAGTCCTACGGTGTGGGGTAGATCCTAGTCACTGTTGGTTGTGATGTTGGTGTTGGCATTGGGGCTGATGGGGGCCTTCTATCTCTCCTTTCCCTGGCAGTGGTTGATGATGCGCGAGGATGTTGCATTGATGTGTTTTATGTGGCTCTCCCCTTGGATGTCCTTGTTTGGCTAGGAGTGGTTGTTGTTGTTCTTGGCATGATGGGAGGAGGCATTTTTCCTCTCTGGGTTTGGCTGAGTTTTCCCCTTGGTTTTCTTCTGGATGCTTTCCCAATGGTGGGTGTGGATGTACGTTGGCTGCTTTTTGATTGGTTGGATGTTGAATGGGTTTATTAATAGTTCTATTCAGTGTAATAGGATGGATTGGTGGCTCCTAATGTTGGCATGTTCTGCTTCCTGCTTCCTCTTGGTTGTCCTTCGTTTCTTCCTGTTGTGCATTTGGAGGCTCTCTTTTGGGGGTTTTTATTTTTAGAATGGGTTGGTTTCTTCTTGTTCCCTCTCTGTGGAATGGTGGTGTTTCCCTCTAGCCAGTTGTGTGGAGTTTTGGCTCATCTTTGGCCCTGATTGGTGTGTCGGGTAGCTTGGTGTTCTTTTTTGTTGGGCCTTCTCCTCATTCCTGTCTTGTTGGGCTTCCCTTGTTCCTCGTAGGACTTGGTTATTCGTGTTCATTCTGAGTTTGGGACTTTGCTTTCGGTAGCCCTTTGGCCTGTGCCTTTGGTGTTGTTGATGGTTGTGTTTATATCCCCTATTTTTGGTGGGGTGATTTTGTCTGGGCTGAGTGTCATTCTTATTTTGTTGCCCCAATTGTTTTCTTTGGTTAGGGATGCTTTTGGCTTGCCCTCTTCAAAAGGGTTCTCTACTCTCATTCTTAATGAGGTGGTGATGGAGCTGGATGTTTTGGATTTGAGGTCGCTGCTGAAGTTTTGCTTGGTTGCGGTGTGTTTTTTGGGTTCTTTTCTGTTGGTGATTTATTGGCTGAAGGCCCCTATTGTTTTGGACTCTATTTAGATCAGTTGTGGCTTTTTTCTCTTAGATGGGTGGTTCTCACATTTTAATCCTTGTCCCTAGATGGTTTTATTCCTGGTGCAAGGTTTTCTGAAGGATGCTATGATTGCTTGCTTGGCTACTATGTTGGCTTTCCCCTCAGGTCCTATCGAGGTGGACCTCCCTCAGTTATGGTTCTTATTGAGGTGGGTGGTTCTCCTATGGAGGTGGAGGCTGAGGGTGTTGGTGATTTCTGGCTATGGTGGTTTAGCTGATTGTGTCATCCTTTCCAATGGACCTGGGAGCTCACTCCTTTTGAGGAGTTGGAGTTGGTCTTCTGTTACCAGGCGAGTTTGTGCTATAGGGAAGCTGATTTCTTGTAGTTCTTTATTGTGGAGCACAAATCCCCTATTGAGGTAGGGTGTTTGGTCTCAATGGTTTTGCTTGGTATTTGGGCCTTGTTGGTGGTTTACACCACTGTGGTCTTTGCTCTTTTGGGCTCAAACTTGAATGATCTAAGAGGTTGGTTTGCTGATGCTTGGCTACTTTAGGTGATGATCAAGTTTATCTAAGGGTGTTGTATTTGGGGTTTTAGGCCCTCACTTGTCTATTTACTGTAGCGTATGTAGTCATGTTAATATGTTAGAAGCTGCTATGGAGTTGTTGTTGGTTTATGGTTTATTTTAATTACAGCTTGCTTTTTGTGTACTGGGTTTCAAGCCCCATCGAAACCTGCTTTTACCTCTAATCAATTTTTTTTTTTTAAGATATTTTTATAAAATTCTTGGTTTCTCTATTGATCCAATGCTACTTTCAAATTTATAAGATATTTTATATAAATTAAAATTGACACAACCATTGCACCTCCATTACAATCTTGGTGTAAAATGCCCAAGTTATTAACCAAAACAAACAAACCACTAAAAGCATGAATCAAAATTCATAGAGAGATGATAGCTTGAAGACAAATCATTAGTCTTAAGTCAAGATTGTATTTCAAAATTGTATACACAAAAAATACTCTTCTATACATGAGATATTGCAAATTAAATTAATATATCTTCTATGCATATATAAAATTGTAATCTCTAACATATATTAACTTAAATATAATTTTATATTGGCAAAATCTTTGCACCTCCTCATGGTGAAAGTGTTAGTAATTAATATATCTTATAATAATTCTAATAGGTTTAATTTTATTTTGTATTTTGATATTTTATTAATATATTATGAATATTATTTTTTTCTTTATAAAAATATATCTTTAAAAAGTCTTTATGTTTTTATTAATACATTTAATATAAAAAATGGAAATATCAAAAAAATTATGATTTTAACAATAAAATTATTTTAATGATAATTCATAATTTTTTATTTTTTCAAAATCATTTGTTAAATGTTTTATAATAATGTTAAATAATAAAATCAATTATAATTTATATTTATAATATTATTATTATTAATACACAAATTAAAAATTGAAATAAACATGTTATTAAGCTGAAAGGCTTCTTACACTCACATCAATGAGTATGTGTACATTTTTATTCTCCCCATTAAAATTGACGTCTACTAGCCTGCCACAAAGTAATATTATATTTAAGATTTTTTATATTTGTAAGCTTTTAAAGCATGCATTATCATCATCTTTTTATACTTCTACTATATATGAAATTTTAAAGAAAATATAATATAGTATTCTAATTTTAATATATATAATTTTACGTGATTTTTAATTTATAATATTTGTTATGGAAATACATATTAATTTACACTTTCATATTAATTTACAATATTTTCATGCTTTTATAATTTTTAGAATATTTTTAACAAGATAATCTTAAATATCTAATAAAAAAGTTAAAAATAAATACAATATTATATATATATTGAAATCAATATATTTCTAAAGTTTTTTTAAAACTGTTTGAAATTTTTAAGAAAATATATTATAGTATTCTAATTTTAATATATATAATTTTACATGATTTTTAATTTATAATATTTGTTATGGAAATACATATTAATTTACAATATTTTCACACTTTTATAATTTTTAGAAGATTTTTAAAAGATTATCTTAAATATCTAATAAAAAAATTAAAAATAAATACAATATTATATATATTGAAATCAATATATATCTTTGTTTGGCAATGGAGATACTTTGTTTTTAAAGCTATTTTAAAACTATTTGAAATTTATAAGAAAATATAATGCAGTATTGTAATTTCTAATAGTAATATATATAATTTTATAATATTTGTTATGGAAATACATATTAATTTAGAATATTAAAAAAAATTAAAATATACATTTTTAGAAAAGAAGATATAATATAATATTCTAATTTCTAATAGTAATATATACATGTACATATACATATACATATACATATACATATACATATACATATACATACATACATACATACATACATATACATATACATCTACATATACATATACATATATATATTGAAATCAATATATATCGTTGTTTAGCAATGGAGATAAAAAAAATTTGCTTTGTTTTTAAAGTTGTTTGAATTTTTTTATTTTTAGTATTATTTTTAGTTTTAAATTTGTTATTTTTATTTTATATGAAGTCCCTACAGTGTGCATTGCTATATAATGCACAAACCAGAAAGAATATTTGCTTTGCTTTGATTTATAAAATTTCATATTGCAAAGGTATGCTTGTTCATTTTTCCCTGCTTGAAGTTGCATTTCTAGATGGAAATATTAATGTGTGAGTTTTTGAGTTTTTTGTGTAGCTACCATTGCAAAATCATTCATGCTCCCATTCTCATTAATGAATAGAATAATCTCTATTTTACTATTTTAAGAACAAAATTTATGTGCTTCAGTTTATTTTTGATTCTATGAAGCCGATATTGTTTTATGTTGATGTTACAAAAGGTGGAATAAAGGAAAGAGTCAAAAATTAGGAGAGAGGTAGAATTTCATATTGTAGGGGTATGCCTGTTCATTTGTCCCTACTTGAAGTTGCATTTCTAGCCAGAAATATTGTGTGATTTTCTGAGTTTATTCACGTAGTAATTAATCCACATACAATTGCCTTTTATATTAGCATAAATTAAGATCAAAGGAATTGCATGCACAAACCAAAAGAAGAAAACTTTATTACCTTAAAGAGATTTTCATTAAGGAAGATGACTAATTAGATTCTATATGTAGGAAGAAGAAATAAATGTCTGGAAAAATGTTTTAGAAGAAACAATAAGTAGGTGGAATCTATGGTGATTGTAGCTCTTTGATGTATTTGTTGTTGCTCTACTCTTTTGTGACTCTTTTCTCTTTCCTCAGTGCTATTTTTTGAAATGATGGATGCCAAAATAGACTTAAAATTACTTTTATAGGATTAGGATTTGTTATGATGCTCATTTAAAAAAAAAAAGTGAATGTGTTCATGCAATATACAACATTGTGTGTGGTGCAGTCTTAATAGGGGGTCCAATGAAAGACATAATAATCGAACAATCTAAACAATAAAATTTAAAACTATATTGTTATAATAAAAAAATATTATCATAATATTATTGAACCGTCTCTTTTGTACAACTAAAATGCTTGCGTTCCTGAAAGTGATTAGAATTTTGTGCAATGAATTTTGTATCAAAAAAGAATCCCAATCCATTGTTATGTTTTAGAATGAGGTTCCTCAATCCTTCACTAGGCGAAGTCACACTATGTTAACACTACTTTTTGTGGCGTTGTTGGGGACTGTACTTTTCCGTGGGAGTTCCTCTTCCCACAATGGTGGCAAATGGAAATGGAGGTCAGAAATCACTGATTCGATATGCAACAAGACATTACACCTGACACTATGTGTTTCCACACTGTTATTTGATAACAACTAAGATGTCCCATTTATGTCTAGAATTCAAATTAACCATGCTTGTCAAAAAAGACAACCAAAATATGAAATTTAATATATTGAAATAAATAAAAGATGGTATAAAGATCATTGTTACCATAGAACCAATCCCATCTTTAGGTAGTGAAAATTTGTCCTACGCCCCAATATTTTATTTCTTCAAAATTATATGGGGAGGTTGATTGATTCATTTCTTTAACAAGTTCATCTTCGCTTTAACACTTATGCTTTGGAGATCAAGTTTGTTTAGGCCATGTTTGAATTTAAGCAAGCATAAATTGAATGGACGGATTGATTACCTTTCAGGGATAAGAACAAAAAGGTTTCATTGTCTAAATATTTTTTGAATGATTGTAAATCTTAAAAATAACTCCAACTCACTCAATATATAATTATATATAAACTGTCAGTAGCATTTGTTTTGGAAAGATGCAACTCATCTAGGGTTTTTCAGATTTATGCTATAAATTTAATATATTTTATTTTGAATCTTGTTTTCTTCTTGGAATATAATGAAGCCAAAAGAGAAAACTCGAATCCATAAAGATCAAGTAAATTAGAATATCATAGAATGAGACATTTAAAAGGGTAAATATAAATGAGTTGCAAGGCAACTTACTCCCTACTTTTAACTGCATAGCTAAGTTACTGCATTACAGACATTCTAGAGTTAAATATTTGCAAATTCTACAAAATTAGAAGAAAGCAATAGAACAAAGGCATTTAAATACATTATATCAATCAATTTCCCAAATAAAAATCACAATGCAAAGCCACCAAGCCTGAAAGTAGCTTGTGGATATGGATAGTAGTTCAAATATTGCAACCTTTCCATAAACATGTCTGGAGCCAATTCTCAAAAGCTAAAGATTAGGGTTTATCGAGGAGAAGCATATATAAGGAGAAGAAAAATAAGAGCATGTACACTACATAGATCTTTAATTATAACGTAGGACCTTGGAGATCAAATCTTAGTTGTATTCATACAATCCCTTTACAACAAGTTTTTAGTTTCAAAGACACAAGAAATACATACTTGCTTTGCCAAAGGCATTTCCTTTTCCAAATCAAGCCATGAGTATTTCTAGAATTTTGCTTGCTTGCACATATTTTCATTCGCTAATATTAATTGTTGATTGTTTCTGTTTACGTGATTTCCTATTCGTTTTTCCCCCCTTTTTGCATTTTGAATTAAAATGATAATATGCATAAAGACATTATAAATGGATCTGCTTTTATAAATTTGTAGCTAAGGATTGAAGAAGAAATGCTAATTTCAAGGAAATGAGGAATGAACAAAAGGTTAGACAAGAAAGAATAAAATAGCTAAAACTCCCCACTTGTTTATTCAACAAAAATGATTTGAACTTCAATTAACCAAAATGCATACGACCTAAAGAAATTGACCAATGTTCACATATTTCTAAAACCCTGTTTTGGAAGCAATTTCATAATACACTTTACTGAATTATTAAAAATGTTTTGGAGCCAACAAATTTGACTAAGATCTGACTCTAACATTTCTAATAGCTAAAATTTGGACACATCAAATCAAATAAATAATAGGTTGGAGAGAACATATCCACATCTAAACTAAGAAAGAAAGAATTGAACTAAACTGAACTGCACGACTTAGCCTTTCTATTGGCTTACAATCATGTTGAGAAGAACCAAAACTTTTACAAAAATTACAAAAATCACATAGGACCATTCTATGCCTCAAGACGGATGATAATCTGATTATTTTCATCTTTTGGTTAGTCTTTGTTTTTCTTAATGTCTCTCTTAGTCTAGATGGTCAACCTCTTCCTCTGTTAGACCCCCACTCTATTGTGTTACCTTTCATGCCAACATAATCCCTTCTGCCATGATTTAGGGCACGTTTTCATTCAAGAATGACCTTCCCACGTCTTTACATATGTCATTCAGTTCCTTGCAGTTGCTTTTTTTCATCTTCTTGGCTCTAGATGTCCCCATGAATGATTGTGTAATGATCCCCAATCATCAAAGGCTGATCATTCATCTTTCAAGTGGATTTATCTTCATGTTGGAACTGATATTACTTGAATTTGAGACTCTCATTTGACTCCAAACAAATCTTGCCACATAATCTTGAATTCCATTTGCTTTGTTCTAACTGAAATGGCTTGGGGACTTTGTAGCCAAGTGTTCAACTTAAAGTCTAATGAATAAATGCAATCAAGGATGGTTAGAAACCTTTGTTCAACTACTAAAACTATTGCATAGCCTTTGCATTGACCCTACAACATGGTTCTTGCTCCCAAACACCAAATAGGATAGGACATAACATTTTTATAAGTCCTAACATCCCTTTAATGAAGTCGTTGAGCATGGACACCAAGTATGACCGACATCACACTATGGGTAGGTAGTTCAAATGCAAAACTATCTGGTGTTATAACATTTCCTGCAATCATGCCTAAAACCTATCATTTGTAATGTTGGGAACACTATCACTAATTGACTCACCTCTTACAAGGTTGGAACCTTCTAGAGTGTGCATTGGACCTTAAACACATATTTTCAAATTCACAATATGGCTAAGCATGTCTAATTGCTTATCATTGACACCAAATTGCAAATCATTGTTCAACTAGGTTTCAAACCTATAGGCATCACTTGAACAGTATTGGGCACTCTCCCAATCACCAGCCCTTCAAAGGTTTGGACCTTGTGCGGGTGCGGATTGAACCTAGAACACCCCCTTCAACCTCCACACAGTTCAAAAACCTTAGACATGAAACAACTTTCTCTCGAGAACAACAATGTCGAGGGGATCTCAAGTGGAAGAAAAATCCTTAGTAACTATCAAAGGTATGAATGTTTTATTTCAATGATCAATTGGAAGGAATCGTGTTGTGGTTGAGAAAATTGTTAAGTTGCATTGATCAATTTGTTCTTGGCAATAAAGGATTCATAAGGAACATATAAACATCTTAACTAACTGTTGTGTTATAAACTTCATTATAATTGTGGTTATCACACAAGAGGAAATGCTAGAGCAATCTAGGTCAAGACACCTCTAAAAAACCAACTCAGGGTTGTTATAAATGCATCTAAAGCTTGAGTTGCATGCAATACATATGATTGAACCAATGTGGAAGAATAAATACAGGCTAACATATGAAAAAGATGGGGTTGTGCCATGTTAGATAATATAAGTAATTTGTAATCAATTGAATGTAACTTGTACGCTATTCTATTTTTAAGGTCTTAGATGAATGTTAGTCTTCACTTGATTCTAGTCACATTGGCTTCTATAAAGACCTATAACCTTATAAGGAGTAAAGTCTCCAACATAGATCTACAATAAATGACATCCAAGGGAAAACTAAAAATTTGTCAATAAACTAAATAGAACTTTTGTGACATTTTTCAATAAAGCAATTTCAAGCAGTACATGCAATTGAGAAATTTTCCTAAAAAATTATTATCACGAGTTTAGGCCTAATTTTATTCTTGTTCATTTTATGGAGAGTTAGATCTTTGAATTTCATTCTATTTTCCAATTTCTAGAAAGAATTAGAAACAATTATTTGATGTGACAACTTGGAATTTTATATTCCAATGCTTGAGTAATATTTTAAGTTTCAATCCCCCATTAATGAGATAATTGACAAAAGGATTAAGTGAAAAAGAAGGGATTTTTACAAATTAAATTTTGAAGGAGTGACTAAAGGGAACCCTAGCCCAACTAGGGCTGGGATTGTGTTGTGTTCTCCCTCCGGCTTGTTAATTAATGGGAGGTCCTTCTCCTTGGTTTTGAGAGATGAATAACAAAGCCAGGCCTTGGCATTGCTTGAAGGTATAAAGTTGACTAAGGCTTTGGAATGTAAATTCCCCAAATTTAAGGGAATTCCCAGGTGATTATTCATGGTACATCATGTCATGCCATCATTCAGGTTGTTACGTGCACACTATGGGATACTTACATTGCATGTCGTCAAGTCCAATGTGACAATTAAAGTTCAAAGTATTCTTCATGATAGTGATAATGCATAGTTACCAGTACACAAATGGTTAACAAACTAAAAGTATTTTTGAAATATTATTTAACAAATGTTTGCAAAATATTTATACATTTTATCTATAGCTAAATTCAATTTTGAAAATATTTTAAAAATATTGTTCAAAACTTATTATTGGTGCATAAATGTTTAACTAAGTGAAACTATTTTTTTTTTAACAAATTAAAACTATTTGTGTTCTAATTAAATGGAAATGGTTGATGTTGATGTTATCTTTTCTTATATATAAGTTGGTATAATTTTAAGTTAATAATTATAAAAACTAAAATCAGATACTTACAAAGTTACCGTTAATCAAAACATTAAATTATAAGTTTGGGGAGGAATTCCACTAAATTTTAGTGTCTAGCATTATATATGGCAATTGAAATAAACAATGATGGAAAATATAATGAAATCATATATATTACTATTGAAATGAATGTTAATGAAGATGTAAGCATTTTTTAAGATACCTATTTAACAACAGTTAAAAAAATTACAAATTATTTATTATGCATAAACTTTATTATTTATTAGAATGTGCTAAAGAAAAACTATCTTATATTATTTTTGGTTAACAAATTTAAAGTATGTGTGTTCTAATTTAATGAAAATGGTTGATGTTCATGTTATGTTTTTCTATATACAAGTTCCTATGATTTCAAATTAATCTTTATAAAACTTAAAATCAAATACTTACAAAGCTATAAATATTAAACAACTACTACTTTTATATTAAACATAGATATAAGAGTAAACAACTACTACTTTTATATTAAACATAGATATTATTATTGGAATGTGTTAAGGAAAAAATTATGCAATTGCAAGTGAATTTATTATTAAACAAGATAACTTTCGCTTATTTTATATATATTAATATTTAATATATGTATGCTAGTTATTATTATATTTATTTGATTTTAAAACTATTTATTAATATGTTTTTGAAAATTATATAAGTTAAATTATTAAAAACAATTAAAAAAAATGATTATCATTGCATGTTTATGTTTTGACTTTTTATAATACATTAAATAATTACGAAAATATCTTATCTATATATTTTATGTTTTAGCTTTTTATAATACATTGAATAATTATGAAAATATTCTATTTATATATTAAAATTTTGAAAATATATCTAAATTGTATCAAATATGTATCTTCCATTAAGCTAGAATATAAGCATGCTATTCCATTAAGTTAGAATATAGACATACTACTCCTATAATATACACACACTACTCATAAAATATAAACATGAAATTTATTCATAGCTAAGGTATTATGTATATGACTTATATACGATACTATAAAATATACTAACCACTAGATGACACTTGTTTTAAATAGAATGTGTAACCTAAAGAAATTAAATATTTATATTAGGTAGTTAAACTCAAATGTTCATTTGAAAAACTAATTAAAAAAAAAAAAAATCAATCTAACCACTAGATGACACTTGTTTTAAATAGAATGTTGTACCTAAAGAAATTAAATATTTATATTAATTAAACTCAAATGCTCATTTGAAAAACTTATTAAAAAAAATAAAAAATCATGTATAAGACAACAGCTGTCCCCACCACAAACAAAGTTAAACGTCCAACATTCTTTAAAAAAAATATATATATATATTTTTATATATATATATTTTTTGTTGTTGATTTGAAAACAAAATCTCACCATACATGGGAAAAACTAATCTAAAAGAATCCAATTCCAATCTTTGCATTATACAACATTATCTAATTTTTTCAAGATTTGGCAACTTCGCCATTAAAATCCGAGCATAATTTTTTTCCCTCATCTCCTGCCATTAGTGCAGACACTCACGTGCGCTAATGAGGCGAAAAACGCACGAAATGAGAGGAACAGTTTCCCGACTCTTCCTTCTGCTAAATATCCATGGTAGACAATACAAGAAAAAAAAAAAAAATCTCTATGAACTCGCGCTTTAACCCTGGTTAAGGGTATGGCTATTACTTTTATCGGAGGTTGTAGAGTTATCCATCTGCCTTTTGTGGAGCTCATGCAGAGGTGAAGCTTAAAAGCTCTAAATTCGGATAAGTATGGAATTTTCTTTTAATGTTAATGTAATCTCCACCGGCAATGATGAATGAACTCTGATTACACTAGGTGAGTTGTTTTTTCTCTTCGATATTTTAATTTTTAAGCTTTTTTCCCCTGGCTTGTAGGAATCGTTTTCTCGTTCATGGGCCGCCCACTTAGGGAAATTGTAGCAAATTGTTATTTTAGAGTGAGGGCGATTGTAATCTGTAATTTGAAACAGTAGAAGTGAAGAAACTTAAAAACCATTTATGCATTTTACATAGCTCAAATTCCAAGTGGATGTGAAGTATTTATTTTTGTTACTTTCCTGTGTATGCATGTCTATATGAAATGATATGATTCTGATTGCATCTACAGATCCGACTGTCTCGTCTATCAGAACATAAAAGCTACAACTATTTCAACCGCCGAGAGGGGCTAAATTTTAGGACATGCTTCCGAATAAAGGTTGATTCTCCTTATTGGAAATTTTCCTAGGTGCTTTGCTCTTGCCTTTTCTAAAAGTTCTAACATGTGCTTGACCCAAATATTGTAAATTATTCTTCCTCTCCTAATGGCCAATGAGACTCTCTAGTATTAGTGATGTTAAACCCAAGATAAGTCAAAATGAATCAACTTTCTACTCTCTCCAAGTTTTATCATAATTCTGAGTACAAGCATGAAATCCGCCCTCATTTACAGGTTAAAGATCTCATTTTGCAATAACCAAGTCTTTTTGCCAAGTTTCATAACTCCTAGTACAAGCATGAAATCCAGTGTCATTTGCAGGTTAAAGACATGATTCGGAAAAACCAAGTCGTTTTGCTAAGTTTTGGTAAATCTTTTTTAGCGGTTATCTGAGTCAGTTTGGCTTGTCAGTCTTATGTCGAATGTCTTAACTACTATGATTGATACTTTATTTCATTCTTGTATGATTCGACCTCAATAAAGTCTATATTTCTACGTTTTTGTAAAATTTGAACTAAATTAAAACCCATGTAGTGGGGAAAATTTAATATAATTTAAGAAAATTTGAAATTCTATATTTGTCAATTCATTTTTATATAGCTACTATGCTGCTTATGCAGGCATGATGGAGGCATTTAAGTTTTTGCTTCTAATACTGGAAGGCCTTTGTTCAAAATATTTCAAACAAAGTAGAGGAAAATTGCTAAGAGGAACTATTCTCATTTGATGCCTGACATTAGTGTGAAGCAGATATTCATTCTAGGCGTTTCTTCTTTTCTTATAAAGAGAAGTATTATATTAGGCATAAAAGTGCCTACACATAAAAGTGCTTACAAGAGACCAAGTAATTTGTCAGGGAGATGGACAATCCAACCACCAAAAGATTGTACATCCCTTAAACTATTTTACCATTTCGAAGGATCATAAAACAAAGCACAAGCCGAATATGACCACAAATGACTTACAATATAGGGAGAAAACTGTTCCTTAACTTGAACCGCATGTTTTTTATTCTGTTCTGGCTCTTCCTCAGGCTTTTTATTACCTTGCCTGGGTTTTCATCTTCCATCAAACATACCCCGTTATAAACCATTATTCCCATTTAGTGATATTCTGCATGCTATTTTTAAGTATCTCCAAGTTGTCCAGAATAGGTTCAACAATTTCCTTAACTTTACTGATGTCCTCAACCACTTCCATTCGAAATTGGAGCACTCTGCAGAATGCAGCAATCCCCTTTCATTATGACTCAAATGATCATTGAAAATACTGAGGATAGTGCTCGGAGCTTGTAACACAGGAGCTCTCCAAGTTGAGATTGCATTTCACTGCAAAAAGAACCCTACTCCCGATAGTTACGAGTATGGTACTTGTTCATGATGTTGAGTAGCTCACTTTGATTTGGAAAAAAATGTTTGTCTCCTCTTTCCATTCTTCAACTGGGTGGTTTCATCTTATTCTCTTTCACATCTGGAGTTCATCCCAAGCTATAGATGGTAATTTACATCCTCAGCAGGGCAGGCAGAAATTGAGTTGGCAGGACTGCCATCATGCCTACTAGATTTTCTTTGGAGATGAAAGTTCTGGAATGGTGGTGAAGGAAGGTTCCCCTCTCCATCAACTGGATTATGCCTCAACCTGGCATCATCGTTCCCATTGTCAGGCCTAATTGTATTTTGCTGCAGATCAGAGGATATAAACTCTACGGCTGGTAATGACCTTTCTACCATTGATTGCTTTCAGTGTTTCACATGGATTTTTTTCCTTTGCCATTCTCACTATCATGTTGAAGATTGCCACCATCATAGTTAGTAACATCCTCCTTTGCTGGCTGGTTTTGTAGTATTCCCATTGGGAATACTGTATGTTTTCTAATTGATTTAACTCCATGGGACACCAATAACCGAACCTTATTTCAAACAGATCTACTGCAACATATAATATACTTAATAGAATATGCAGAAATGAATTATAAACCCTTGCAAAATGAACAATCAACACATCGATTCACATTAACTATATACTCCTCTAATTACAATTACATAAATTCAGTTTTATCAGAACTCTCAGGAACAATAGCAGCAATATTATTATCAGAAAATATAGTGAATTTATAGCAAATGGTTCTACATGAGCCACCTCAGAATTACAATTTCTAGGTGCTAAGGGAGCCGCCTAAAACTTAAACAAACAGGTGCTATAGGAGTTGCCTAAACAGCAAATCAGTGCTCAAATATGATCCTTATGTGGAATTGCCCGATACTGGTTCAGTGATATTTGTCTACTAGCCAGTTATGGAAATCAGGGGGTTTCCATCCTCCAATCTCCAGTGATAGATGAACAGGGGGTCTAATCTATTCAAGTGAAATCAATTCATAAAACAAGCATACCACTCTCAATTCCTTGCATTGATTAAACAGGCAACTTTCAAATTCTTTCCTTTTCCCTCCAAAATAAATCTGCATACAGTCCTTTGTTGATGCCATTATAAAATTATAAACTTTATTACATAGCACTTGCAACCCCCTAACCTGGGTGTCCAATTTAAAACACTTTACATTTCCCTATGTTAATTCCCTATGTCCACGGGAAATGGAAAATGGGCTTAGGGGATAATCCAAAGCTTATGGGAAAAGGGGCATGATAGTTCTCCCTTCTTGAAATTGCTTGCCCTCAAGCAATTCAAATTTGAATGTTTTAGAATGTTGGCTCCTTCCCTCCTTCCCATGTAGTATCTTCAGTTGGCAGGTCCTTTCATCACACCAAATACTTGATAATTGTTCTATCCCTCAACTTTCTTTCCCGAGCATCCATTATATCGTCTAGTATTAGAATGAGTCCTCCATCATCCAAAGGTGGCAAGTCTTAGGAAGGCACAATGTGCTGTGCAAATGCCTTTTTAAGGCAAGAAACATGGAAGATATTGTGAATTCTGTTATTTTCAAGTAGCTCTAGCTCATAGGCAAGAAACATTGGAGATATTGGAAGGTACAACATGCTGCCCAATGCCTTTTTTGTCATAATATAAACAATTTTAATTTTAATTTGTATTTATTATTTTAATTATTAATATTTTTTAATTTTATTATTTTGTGTTTAATTTATATAAATATATTAATAATTAATATAATAGTGTAAATTTTAATGACCAGATTAAGTGCACAGAAAATTAATTCAAAATCAGACAAAATAACACAGCAGATACCCTGGGAAAACCCTCCTCTTGAGGGAGAAAAACCCAGCAACAAAGATCTCTCTTATATATATAAACAGTGACAACAATTCACTTTACAATGAGGCCGAACACAAGGCCAATATTCAGCACCCTGGGAAAAGATGCAAGAACAGATAGCACAACTGTCACTTCTTAAGATTCAAATTCTGCTCTAGGAGAGTTCGCAATCTGCCCTTGAAGAATTCGCTCTTTGACAATATTCGCATTTGACAGAAGTTCGCACTTGACAGAAATTCGCACTAGATGATAATTCACACTTGATACTAATTTGCACTCTGCTGTTAAGGAATTCGCACTTGCATGGAGTGAACTTGATGATCGAACAAGGAGTGAAGTGGTCTTCTATAAATACATGGCTATGAGAGGTCGCACCTCCTCAAGAACAAAGTTGGCCAAGATACAATATAATTTCCAATGAAAGTCGGCCCAGAATTATAATATTGCCAAGAGAGAATATCGTAGAAAAATAAGGAATGAGGTCGGCCTCATAACATTTGCGCCTCCTCATTAAATATAAGTCAATACAAAATTGTATATAAATTAAATAGCCGAAGGGCTATCATTTAATTTATGTTTCCTCCAATTGGACTGAGTTGGAAGGATCGCCTGAAGCTGTAATTATCATTAACAAATAGATGTAAATATTAAATAATAAATATTATATTAATATAATTTTAACATAATAGACGTGTAGTTAATAGAAATTTTTATATGTTACTAGTAGTATTAGTTCAATAATTAATAATTAATATTATAAATTATAAATTATAATTATATTAATTTTTAATAATATATTAAATAATAAATAATAAATGTTGATTTTAAGTTAATTTAAAAAAAAAGTATATAATTTAAATATTTAACATTTATTTATTTTTTAAAAAAGAGGGATAAACGCTTTTGACCTAGAGCTATGAACGGGTGAGGTCACAAACGGGGGACCTCACCCCAATATATATTGTCAACAATTACACCCCAATGGGGTTTGAACTTTAATGGCAAGAATAACAAACACAACTACTCAACCATCACACCATGCCACTATTGGCAAATATTTAACTTTTGTTGTTTAATAATCGTTTTTTGAATTTTTTGTAGTGAATATAATGGCAACCAGTACTATTTCTATTGCTCAACCCACCCTCAAAATTGATTCAAATTCACCTTTAAGGAAACATGTACATATGATATAACAAGTTCAAGGGGGAGGAACATTTGTTTGGATATGCAACTTTTGTAATGTGAGGTATACTAGCTTGTACAGCTGTATGAAAGCCCATTTATGTTCCATTCCCCTTCAAGGAATTAAAGCATGTCTAGGAAAGGATGGTAATGGGTTACTACCTCAGAAAATAGCATAATTTATTAGAGAGCAAGAGGAAGTAGATGCAAAACTTGCTCGTGGCACAAACTATCCTTTGAGGAGAGGAAGAGGATCAAGGAGGCCCCTTGCTTCTCCATCTCATAGTGACTTTTTTGATGTCATAGTAGAGAGCCACCATTTTTAGGTAGAATTGAAGAAGAACTCATTAATGTGAAGAGAAGCAAGGGGCCATTAGAGAGAGCATTTAAGAATGATGCTAGAGAGATTGTAGATCAAACCATTGCAAGATGTCTATATGCAAACGGTTTGTCATTTAATGTTGTACGATCACCATATTGGCAGGATATGTTAAGAAAAACAAATGAGGCTCCACAAGGGTACATAGGGCTAGGTTATGAGAAGGTGCATATCACCTTACTAGCAAAGGAGTTAAAAAACATAGACAATGCATTGACTCCCATTAGAAATTCATGGAACAAATAGGGGTGTCGATTATTTCTGATGGATGGAAGGATGCTAGAAATCATTAATCAATGTGATTGTAGTGTTCCCTAAAGGGGCAATGTTTTTGAAAGCCGTGGATGGTGAGGGATAGGTGAAGGATGCACAATTTATCGTTGACATTCTTATACAATGCATTTAGGATGTGGGTCCTCAAAATGTTGTCCAAGTAATAATGGACAATGCGAAGAATTGTAGAGCTGCAGGTATGTTGATTGAGATGCAGTTTGAACACATATTTTGGGCACCTTGTGCTGTTCACTCTCTCAACTTCAAGCTACAAAAGTTGGGTGGGAAAATAAATTGGATTAAACAAATTTATGCTGAGGCTGAAGAAATCCAGATGTTCATCTCAAACCATCACATGTCACAATCCGTTTTTAGAATATTTCCATAGTTGGAGTTGTTGAAGGTAATTGAAACACTTCAATTTTTAAATTTTACATTTCACTTTAGTAATTACTAATTATTTTTAAAAATTAACCGTGTCTTCTTTATATTTTAAGTTTAAATTCAAAATTTTTAAATAGGTTGTTGAAACTTGATTTGCATCCAACACAATTGTCTTGAGGCGACTTGTGAAGGTGTGGGAGCCACTTTCTAGCATGGTTATTAGTCAAAGTTGGTCCCTATGGAGGCAATCCAATGCTGAAAGGGTAATAAATGTAAAGAAGATAATCCTAGATGACACTTGGTGGGAATGAGTGGAATATCTTCTTAGTTTTATTGAGCCCATCATGAGTATGATCCGTTTTATTGACATGGATAAGCCATGTTTTGGAGAGGTATACAATGATATTGACTCAATGATCGAGAAAATAAAATTCATCATCAATGAAAAAGAGCAAGATCTTGAAGAAACTTTCTTCAAAGAGGTGCAAACAATTTGTGTTGAACAGTGGAACAAAATGACCACCCCACTACATCTTGCATTTGCATTGACTCCCAAATTTTATAGTGATGAAATTCTTGCTATGCCATCAAGGGTGCCACCATATAGAGAGATACAAAAGTTAGTGACGGGTGTAGGCAAGCACTTACTAAGCTCTTCCCCGATTGTGAAATGGAGGATTTAGTTGGAAGTGAGTTTGCTGATTTTGTAGCCTCCAATGGTCAAAGTCCTTCGGCTTTCTGTGACAAGTATAGGAAGGATACTCATGCTTGGTGGTACCTCAATGGCCATACATTACTACACCTCCAAACGCTTGTGATCAAAATTTAATCGCAAGTAAGTTTTTTTATTTTTATTGCACTCTCTAAATTTATATTGTTTACTTTTAAAAATAATAAAATTATTAACTTCAAATTTAAAGTTTGATTTACAATAAAATTGTTAACCCTCTCACTTTGTTTCAGTAGGTTGCTAGTTCCTCTTCATTTGAGCGAAATTGGAGTACATACTCCTTTAACCACTCAGTTAAACGCAACCGAATGGCAGCAAGTAAGGTGGAAGAGCTAGTTTATGTGCATTCCAACTTGCGCCTTCTTACTCATATACAAAATGAGTACAAGGAAGGAGGCATGAAGTTGTGGGATGTAGATCCAAAGCGAACTGATTTGGATTTTTCATCTGCCACACAATCTTTACTTTTTGTGGAGTTGGATACCCAACATGCTTCTAGTGCAAGTGATAGTGGGGTTGCATGTGGTTCTACTAATTTACCTACACCATCTAATGCCAATAATGATGTTGATGTTGATCTTCATGACAACCCATATCATGCTGATTACTAATTGTATTATTTTAATGTTGAACCAATGAACAATGATTTCAATATATCTATCATAACATTCCAGTTTTGGCAAATTGATATCAAATTAAATTAGTATATTGTATTTCAAATTTGTAATATTTATGGTAGTTCTAAGTTTTGTTTAGCATATGCATGATATGTGGTATTCTAAATTTAATTCTTGTTTTTACTTTTTACGCTGCAAATATGTATATATCTATTATTTTTATTTGGACGTACCCAACCTCCAATTTTTTTTTTGTCATACCAATGTACTGTACCCATGTACCCGGACCCGTACCGGTACCCATTGTATTGTACTACTGCTTGGTGTTTTCCTGTAGTAATGTGCCTATAAATAAATGTGCAAGGGTTAGGGTTAAAGCAAGTGAGAAATATCTTATTTTATTGTTAACAGTTGAGTTAATATGGTAACATAGAGCTGTTGTTGCTGTGATTTTTTTGTTAAACAGTTTCCCAGGTAAATAATCATGTTACTTTGTCATTGTGCGATTATTTTCTGTCTATTGTGTTACAGATTCCATTAGCATTGCTTCTCTTGCATTGGTTTACCAAATATTATTTCTCTTCAGTGTACAGTTATACAATAGACTTAACCCATTTCAGGGTTCTTAAGAATTAGACAAGGAGATTCACCCTCCTTTTCTCTCAAATTACCTTGACCATCACATGGTATTTTTAAAGCAAAACATGGCAACTACCAAGCTCCACAGTTTCCACTAAACTGCTTTGATTATCACATTGCATTTTTAAAACAAAACATGACAACTACCAAGTCCCAGAGTTTCCACTTGTAAGACCATATACCAAATCCTAAGAAGATGTCGTGTGCTAAACATCAAGTTACTGCTGCAGGAGGAGATCACCTTGCTGAAAGGGGAGACATAATTTCATTTGGCAGTCACAGAGCTGTTAGGATCCCCTGCTCACCATACATGAAATGAATGCCATCCTTCCCTTCACGGGAGCCTTGACATTCATCACTGTAAGAGAGTTGACAAGAGAGAGTGATGCCAGTGTGTAAATGAAAGCATTCAAGAGGACAAAATAGTCAGAAAGAGGACATAAAATCAATTAATTGAAAGTGATTTGGCCAGAAACTTTGGATGTATATGGACAATCTGTGGTAAGAATACAAAGTTCTCCTATTTGGTCTGAAGCAGAACTATGAACCAAGAACCTTGTAAACTCAGTTCGATTAGATGACCCATACATCTCTCATATTAAGACGACTCATATGTGCTCAATTGGGGAGATGACCCATACATATCCCATATTAAGACGACTCATCCGTCTACTTTGGATCAAGGATTCACTTTTTTGGTTAAGTAACCCTAGGGTTTAAATTCTTTCCCACAGGTCATAGAAACACAGTCTATACAAGACATTCCCAAGTCACAAGATGATCTGAGCCAATGCTCAACCTGATCAGGCTTATTAAATCCTACACATGATTAATCCTCAACAATGTTCAGGGGTTGTATGGAATCCACTAAGGATCATACTCATGCAAGTAATAAAATAGTCATTATTAGACTTGGTGGTATGTATGACAAATAAGGATAATGAACTACTCCAAGTTTACATAATAACATGAACTAACAATCATCCAAAACTTTCCTTGGGAGAAAACACAAGTCAGGGATCAACTTACTATCACTCACAAACTCATCTCAGGGATTGACTGTCAAACTTCAGATACCATACATAATCTCTATTAAATTTCTTAAACTATGCTCATAGCACAGGGATATCAAGAAGCATATTCCACCTGCTAGAACATTCATCAAAGGTTCTATTTAGTCAAACTTTATAAAGGATTACTCACATCTGTTCTTCACACAAACTCATGATTTGATTTACTTAAAACCTGTCTAATAATTCTCAGTCAAGGATGACAAACAACAGAGTCATGAGTCAACTATAGGATAGATCTACTGCACCTTTCAAACTTCATCCAAAATAAAATTAGCCTTAGACAAAATTGCTTGCAGACTTTTCCTCCACAGACAAACAGCAAATCATCCAGGGTTAAGTCATTCATCCCATTGACTATTATTTACCACTATTCATTAAAGGATGACAAACAAAACAGTCAACTATAGTATATATTTACTGCACCTTTCAAGCTTCATTCAAAATAAATTAGTCCCAGACAAATTTGTTTGCAGACTTTAGCTATACAGGCAACCAACAAACGTCTCAGGCTTAAATTATTTGTCCCATTGACTATTATTTACAGCTACTCGTTTTACACATGCAACAAATACTACCCACTTTTTCAATCATTTGATGTTTCACCCGATCCAGTTTATAACATTCCAGGTTTAAAGATATACTCAGATTAAGATACAAAGATGGGTTTAGGATGGTGGGTAATTTCCACCATCCACTATATAATTTACTCAATTCCAGGTTTTATTCTGGGATTAATCACCAGTAACTCATTGAGATACTGATGACTATTTGAGGGAGTTCATAACCAAAACCTCTAACCCTTGAGCAGAAATGTATGTAAACAAATGAACTCACCTAGATATATGAGGACTCTGAAGAGATGACAAGAATCTGTCAACCAGTCCCGACACTCCTCTTTACTCACCCAACCAAGATCCAAGGTTCTTAATACCTGCAAAGCTCTGAGTTGAAGACTTAAGAATGAACACACCTTCAATTGAACATAATCTTCAAACCAGTAGGGCTGTCAAATACAAGCGAAGTCTCTACTTTCGATCTTACTAAGCAAGATCTCATGACAACTTTGAAACATTAACGAAAATTTGCAACACAGCTAAATTGAGAATCTCTTTTTTGTCCACTATTATGGACTGTGGATATACTTTGTCTCTTAAACAACTAGTGTTTCTTTTAGTTTTTGTGATGGGGGATGTGGTTTCATGGGGGCAGCTATTAAAATAATTTAAACAAACTAAAAGCAGCTAAATTTTAAAAAGTAAATACAGTGTGGTGAATTTGCAATGACAATCCTCCTTTTATATTTTTAGGGGTTTTTAGCATTTCTTTCCTTAAAAAGCTATCTTCTTTTTATAAAGAATTTAAATGCACTAAATGGAGCAGGCTGTTCAGACCTGGAAAAAGGGGATGTCCCCTCCAAGCCCTCAAATCACTAGGATGTCGGGGACATCGCCTGGATCCTAGGGACTTGTCCTCTTGCAACACTGCAAAAAGCTCTCCTTGACACAGATTTCCACATTTATACAAGCAAGAGTATGAGTATTCCAGTAGTGTAACCCAAAAACCATCTATGCAATCTTTATAAAAGGATTTCCATTTTACATTATCCCTGTGAATCCTCATTGAGGATGACCTCATTAATAAGCATGGAACTAATAAAAATGCCTTTTACATGGTTTAACTTTGATGTCCACAAAACAAAATGCATGCAAATACTGCGAGTAGTTGCAATGCTACGTGGTCTCTTTGTCACAAAATTCAAACTTAAAAACTTCAACACTTATCAATTCCACAACCACACTATTATGTTATTAAATATGAGCATGAAACACAAATAATAGAAAGCAAATCAACACAATGAACATAGATTTTTACGTGGAAAACCCAATGAGGGAAAAACCATGGTGAGGGTTAACTCACAATATAAAGAGATTATAAAATTGAATATAGAGGCTCACTGCCCAGAAGAGGACTCACTGTCAAGTACAAAGGCTCACTGCCTACAAAAAGGACTCACTGTCCAACAGGGAGGCTCACTGCCTACACATACAAAAGAGAACAAAAAATCCACCACAACAATTAACACACATTCGCAGCCTTGAATAAAGGATTGCAGAAACCTTTATCTCACTACCTTCAGGAATCCAACACAATGAAGAACTGCTGCCTCAACACACTTTCACACACTTCTGCTCTTATGGTTTGTGGCTCACTTCTTCACTTTGCATCACACTGCCATACAACTCTTCACAATTCGACTTGCATTTATACCATCTTCAACTTTAAAACCTTTCTCCAAGGTTGGCCACAAAAACTCATTTCATAAATTCAAATTAGGTCGACAACTCAACATTCCCACGGTGGAAAGCAATGAGAGTGGATCAATAAAACATTTCACCAAGACTAAAAATAAAAAGTCTTGGATCAACCACATGCTACCTTAATTAAATTTTATTCTTTGAATGAAGTGTAAACATTAGGTCAACCAAACCTAATTAAAACACAAATGAACATTGATGTACACACTTCCCAACAAGAAGATGACACGTGGACACCACAACACGCTTAATTATGCACGAGAACACATCTCAGATTACTTCAGATACATCCGTAGCAAGTGAAATAATCTGTAAACACTGAACACCTTCCACCAGTTCGTCTGGATTGTGCAAACACACACAGTAATACCGAAACATGACTTCCGGACCACCAAACCTCAAACTTCTTTGCCAGAACCCAGAGAACACCTTCACAAGACATATCCCAGATCCGCAAGATCTGAAACAAAACAGCGGAGGACTGCGGAGCAGAAACATTTCTCCTAGTCCATAGAAGACCAACTCTGCCAAAACAGTTCACACACCGGTGAACGTAACTTTCACATACCATCACACCAGAAGCTAGAACTCAAGATATATCACCATTAGCAAACCTTCAGATCCTCACAAGCATAGGATCAACATAGGAGAAATGCCGAGCACATTTTGAACACATTCATCACTCTGACTTCTCTTCTTTATTAATTTTCTCAAAAGCACTTGGAAACACACTAATTCAGCACATCTACAACGTCATAAAGATAGCTCCGTGTACTCACAATGTCTTAGCAACATCTCAACTATACATGTACAATCTGCAACATACTGAACTGTGTTGACATCAATGACAACATCAATGACAACACCACCAAACTAGCTCATACTTGTAACACTCTTCACCAATAAACCTTGTGAACTGTAATAAGTTTTATGCATATCCAAAAACGAGTGGCGGAAACAAATCAAAGCAGAAATGAAGTCAATGTTAACACTCAGTATAGTGATGCACTAATCATCAAGGCTAAACAAAGATTACTCAAGTTTAATCAAGGACCTGATCAGGGATTGACTTGTATTCACCTCATTATTCACTTGTCCTCAATAATGAGTTGTTGATCAAACGTGGATTGATCTAAGGTACCCTTTTATGATATCAAGTAAATGATATGGTTGATGATAAACGCCACTATCAAATATAATGATAAGAACTGTCAAACCATTTTTTTTAATTAAAGACTTTGTAACATGTCTACAATCTCTCCAAATAGGTCTTGATACTTGAAGTTACAATCTTGACTTGGTATGTTTTTCAGCTAAGTTTTTATTATATCTCCAAAATGTTCTAAGCTTTTTTCATGTTCGTCTCATTTTGAACCTGAGCAATAGAAAAAAAAAAGAATAACTTAAAATCTAGCCTATCTGTGTCATTGAGGTGCTCCTATGTTTATCATCCTCTTTAATGCAAGTGGCTAATCACTTGGCTAAGGTTTTCACCCACTAACAATCAGGTCAGATTTGTTACAGTTGTATATTCAAGATGAAACGATAATGTAGTGAATAATGGATGAGTAGAAATATTTTCTTCATTTATTTGAATTTTATGTTTTCCCCTCGGTAGCTTTTACTATGCATGCATAGTTTAGGTAGTGGTAAAAACCTTTAACTTGAAATAAATGAAACCTCCTTGTATTGTGAGAACACACCAAGAAGTCTTGAATGAATTGATCAATCATGAATTGTAAGCCAAGATTTAAGAGTGTCATTTTAAATAGTTTTCAAACTATATTTTGTTATTCTTGTCACTTAGCAACCATTAGTCAGCTGTTGGTCCTTTTATTTTGAAAACAATTGCGTTGCCTACTACTTGATATGTTAGTTTTTCAAGTGTGTTGCTTGGCTGCTGTTCTCCCACAGCTGGGTGCTGAAAGCAGCTTTAATTTTAGTTTAGATTTTAATTTTTAAAATTTTTTTATTTGTTCTATTTTTAGTTGAACATTGTACTCTTCTAGCTCTTCCAAATTCATGATGATAAGTAGTTTTTGTTTCTAGAATAAAGTGCTTTGTTTTCTATTTTCTTTAGCTTTTTCTGCTTTAGCTTTTATAAACCCTAGAAGATTAACTTAGTCTATGAAAGAGATCTTGGGTGCATAATTTAGTAGAAGAAAAAAATAGAATACAGAAGAAGGTGTTGAGTGTAATTCTGTTTCAGTTAATTACAGTTTTTTAAGTGTTGTTCGTATTTTTAACAATGTCTGTTTGCAGATTATTGTACTCATGTTTGTTGTTTTCATTGAAGTTTTAGTTTGTAGTTATGATTTTTTTTTGGGTGCAGAATTTTCTTACCATGGTTTGAATTTTAACATGGTATTCGAGCATAGTGACTGAAATCTTCTAGGTCTGTGATTGGAATGTGCTACTACCTATGAGGAGTTAGAAGATTTCAATGCCCTTAGTTTTGTCATTGAAGTAGCTGGACTTATGAGAGGTTGTAGGGTGTGATGCCCAAATGCTCCAGTGATTGGATTATTGATCTGTTCCTGTGATAGGCTCTTGATCTGACTTATTTTGGTCTCAGTGTGTTTCAGTAGCTGCAAACATGACTACTTTTCGTCTCAGAGTGTATAACCACCTAGAGGGCAATATCAACTTTACTTCTTGGAAGTGTAGCTTACAGATGCTACTGAAAGAAGTTGATCTTTGGGTCTATGTGGACGCCAAGATCACACCTGTTGCTGATCCTGTTCAGTTGGTTGAACATAACATAAAGAAGGCCAAGGCAAAGTGAATCATATCTTTGATTCAGTGAAGGACCATTTGATCCCTCACATTGTAGAGAAGAGGATAATGAAGGAGATGTATGATCACTCTATATCAGAGTGTGAATGTCTCCCATAAGATACTACTAAAGAACAAGCTACATAATGAAGATCACAAAACTATGTGATCAACTTGCTGCAATCGGGGTAAAGGTGGAGGATGAATAGTTGTTGCCCATAGCTGTAAATGGGCTCTCTCCATCTTGGGATCTGTTTATTCTGGTGTCTGTGCTTGTGAGAAGTTGTCACTTTTGAGAAGCTTTGGAATGATTTCATCTAGGAAGAAACTAGATTTCAATTTACTCCAGTTAGAATGGAAGATTGTCAGAACCATGCCCTCATTAGAAAGATGAGGAAAGGTGGCTAGAACAGACTTGGGAAAGGTCTGAAAGGGAAGGACTTAAATTCTTCTCAGCAGGGGAAGAAAGACATGAGCCATATCAAGTGTTTCAAATGCCACAAAATGGTCACCATGCTTCTTTGTGTCCTAAAAAGGAAAAAAGGAAGGGCAATTCAGCAGTGGGAAAAGCAGTTTGCAAGGAATGTAAAAGTTTCAGCAGTGGATGAGCTTTCATCCAGGCTTGAGACAACCTTCTCCATGGTGTCATGCTTATCCACTGACAGCATTTTTGGTGTAGGGTGTTATGTGGATACTGGAACATCAAGACACATGAACTTCAATAAGAAGGTTTTCAACATACTTCAGGAGCAGAAGTTAGGTATACAAGTAGAGAATGGCGATTAGGCTACATATCTTGTTATAGGGATTGGAACTGTTTCTTTCTGTACTTAGGTGATGTCCCTAAACTTCATGATGTCCTATATGTTTGTGGATTAACAAAGAACCTACACTTAGTTGCAGCCATGACATATCTTCTGTGTGTGGCTAAGTGTGATGATCAACAAGTTATTAGAAATTGTGTCCAGGAACCTAGTCAACTATTGTTTAGATATATGCAAGAGGTTGGTTGTTGTAGGTTGATTGTTAATCTGATCAAACAAGAAGTCTTGATACATGATAATGGCAAATTTTGTGAGCTTTTGCGCAAGAGACTTGGTCATTTGCACCATGGAGCTTTACCTCCCTTGTGGCATATGATGGAGGGATTATTAAACTTCAGGATAGAGAATACTAGAATATGCAAGGGTTGTGCACTCAACAAGGATACTGAGACTGCTTTTCCTAGCAACAAGCACAAATCAAGAGAGATTCTTGATCTAATTCATTCAAATGTGTGTGGACCTATATCAATAGCTTCATTGGTGAGAAATATTTTCAATGTTTCATTAATTAATTCTTCAAGGAAAACCTAGATTTACTTCATGAAGACCAAAGATGAGATCTTTGGGAAGTTTCAAGAGTTCAAAGCTCTTGTGGAAAATCAGATAGGTTGGAAGATTACTTTTTTGAGGTTAGACAATGGAGGTGACTATATCTCGAAGGATTTTGATGCCTTTTGTGAAGATGTAGGAATCAAGAGGCAACTGATTATGCCTTACAACCTTCAACAAAATGGGGTTGTAGAGAGGAAGAACATGTCCATAATAGAGACAACAAAGGCCATGATTTATGACCTAGATTTACCCATTTTTTTGGACAAAGGCATGTAGTTGTGTTGTGTACATATTAAATAGGTATCCTCACAATTTTTTAAACGACCAGACTTGAGCGGAAGCTTTCACAGGAGAGAAACTTAATGTTTCTCATTTTCGGGTGTGTTTGGGAGTCCTCTTTACATCCATGCGCTAGAGGATAAAAAGGAATTAGTTTGAAACCTCTAACCTGAAGAGTGTGTTTGTGGGATATAGTAAGTCTTCCAAGGCTTACAAGATCTAGGTTCTGTCACAACAAAATTTAGTAGTGAGGCGAGATGTGAAATTTGATGAAGATGCATGATCCTTTAAGTCTCAAGAGCTTCCCATGAAGCTTAATGAAAGAAAACAAATTGTTCCAAATTCTAATCAGCAAAACACAACAGTCCCAGTTGTAGATCAACCAAATTCTAGTATAACAGTAGATACCTTAGCACTACCTAAATTTGCTAGGAAGCCTAGATGGATTATTTAGACATTGCAAGAGGCACAAGAACCATGAGCATCAAAAAAATATTTCAAAGTGAGGCATCCACCTAAGAAGTTTCTGAGTTATGTTGCTTTTCCATCATTGATGCAGAGCTTCTAGTTTTCAATAGGCAAATTCGAAGTGTGGTGAGATGCCATGATAGAGATAACTCTGTTATATTGAATGATGTTTGGGAAATTGTGCAAAGACTAGATGTAAAGTCAGTGATTGATTCCAAGTGGTTCTACAAAGTGAAACTACAGAAAAGTACTAGGCTAGATTTGCTACATGAGTGTTCTCTCAAAAAGAGGAAGTTGACTATTGTGAGACTTTTGCTATTGTTGCAAGATACACTTCTATTAGGGTAATTATGTCTCTTGTATCTTATTTTTAGTGTTCCACGGAAATGCGTTTCCCCCCCTTTTTGGCCACGTTTCGGAGACGAAGACGTTTCTAGGATAGGGAAACGGGTACGCGACATCTCCCGCCGTCCCACCACCGCCACCGGTGCTCCGTCGGAGATGGGGACGTTTCCAAGATAGGGAAACGGGTACGCGACATCTCTCGCCATCCCACCACCACCATCGGTTCTCCGTCGAAGACGGGGAAACGTCTCTGCGTCTCCCAAGGAGACGTGGAGACGTCTCCAAGTCTCCTTGGGAGACTTATCCACATTTCCACACCTCCTTGGGAGACGCCTAAGCATTTCTCGAGAGGTGTGGAGATGTCTCCTGTTGCCCCACATCAAATGCAACATAAAAAATTAAAATTTTAAAAAAAAGTTCGATTTTTGCAGATGATTAGAGGCCTCCCTTCACTACATTTTGAGTTTTGACATTTTGGCATTTTGTCTTTTGTAATGCTATTGCTATTAGTATCTGTATTTACTATTTGACATTTGCTACTCATTGTAATGATGAATCATGTAATCATCTTTATAGACTTTGTGATATCTCATATGACATCAATTATTCATATTTTCGATATAATAGAAATCTCCAATTTGACAATTTCATTTGTCAAATTTTATTTAGCAATTAGCATTCAAGAAATCTTCGTATTTAGATTTAGTATTTCAAATTTTGCTATGTTATAATTTTACTAATTTCCTATAGTTTCATTTGAAATGTAATTCTTATACTATTATACATCTTTTCAAACTAGTTTTTCAAGTACTATAAGTATATGTATAACTATATCAGCACCAACACCCCACCAACCACCAGCCGCCGTCCCCCCGCCGTCCCCAAACTTAGGCCCTTTGTCTCCCTGTCCCCGAAACCCGTCCTGCTGTCCCTGCGTCCCCAACGCCCGTGAAACACTGCTTATTTTAGTTGGTCTTTATATCAAATGGATGTAAAGACAACTTTTTTGAATAGCAATATAGAGGAAGAAGTGTATATAAATCAACCAGGTGGGTTTGAGGTGCATGGCGAGAGGTCCATGTATTCAGGTTGAAGAAGACCTTGTATGGGCTGAAACAAGCACCACATGCTTGGTATTTGCAGATCCATTAATAGTTGAAGGTCGGCTTCACCAAAATTGCTGTAGGTTCTATTCTTTATTATCTGTTCAATAAATCTGATCTTTTAGTTTTAGTCTTGCATATGGTTGACTTGATCCCTATAGGAAGTAGTGAGAAGCTCATAGCATGGTGCAGGTGGGAGTTGGAATCTGAGTTTGATATGAAGGATATTGGCCTTATGCACTATTTTCTGGGGCTTGAGGTGTGGTAGGCTACAAGAGGAGGCTTCCTTAGTCAAGGGAAACACATAGCAGATAGAATAGAAGTTTTAGATGATGGATTGTAAACCTCATGCTACTCCAGTGGTTCCAAATTTGATTGTAGGTTCATAATCAAATTTGGTGGATCCTTTTGTGTACAAGCAATTGATAGGTTATCTCATATATTTGGTAAATACTTGACCTAATATTTGCTTTGTAATGAATACATTAAGCTAGTTCATAGATTGCTGAGGCAATTTCATTCGATTGTTGCAAAACATGTGCTCAGATACTTGAAGGGCACAATTCTTTATGGATTGAGATATGTTGGGAGGTAGAGAATTTATGTTGTATGTCTTTGCGGATTCAGGCTGAGAGTTAATGCTAGGAAGAGCACTTTAGGTTTTTGTTTTAGCTTGGGGTCATGTATGATATCTTGGTTCAGCAGGAAGCAGGTAATAGTAACATTATGTTTAGCTGAGGCAGAGCACATAGTAGCTTCTTCTGGTAGTTGTGAGGCTATTTGGATTTGCATGTTGATAGTAGAAATTATCGATCAAGTTTTGGAGCCGACAATAGTATATTGCAACAATCAGAGTCGAATCAAGCTTTCTAAGAATCCAGTTGTTTGATGATTGCTCCAGGCATACAGACATTCTATATCATTTCCTTGGAGAAAATTCAGAAGGGAACAATTGTTCTTCAATATGTACCCTTATATGGGCAGTTTGCAGACATTTTGACAAAGCCTTAGCAAAAAGGAAGTTTGAAATACTAAGAGAGAGACTAGGTTTGATGGAGAACACCTTCTTCGCAAAGAGGGAGTGTTGGCTTTTCAAATTTCAAGTTTATTGCTTGGCTGCTGTTCTTCTACAGTTGGGTGTTAAAAGAGGCTTTAAGTTTTTTTTTTAATTTTTTTTAGCTAAACACTGGACTCTTTTATCTTTACTAGCTTTTTGTATATTTAGAGGATTTCAAATTCATGAAGGTAAGTTGTTTTGTTTCTAGAGTAAAGCACTTTGTCTTCTGTTATATTTTATTATTTAACTTTTCTTGCTTTATTTTTTGTAAAGCCAAGAAGATTATTTTAGTCTATAGAAAAGATCTTGGGTGCATAACTTAGTAGAAGCAAAAATATAGAATACAGAAGAACGTTTAATTCAGTTTCAGTTTAATAAATGACAGTTTTTTAAGTGTTTATTGTTTGTTTTTTCAGCAGTGTATGTTTGCAGGTTTTGTACTCACGATTGCTGTTTTCATTGTAGTTTGAATTTGTAGTGAGGATTATTTTTCTGAGTACAGAAACTGCTTACCATGGTCTAAAAGTTTTAACACTATGTTGGTGGTTACAAACTTAAAAATGTATTCATATTTTTTTAATTAATTTCTAAAGGTTTTATTAATTGCATGTGCATCTCTAGAATTTATATTGAGCATAAATTTTAGGAAATTGTTTGTAGTCTTCTTAGTTTTCAATTCATGTTCAGGAAGCTGATGGATGCAAGTTAATAGAATGTAAGCAAAACATCTTGGAAGTTTGCTAAATCATCTTGCTAGTGTATATTTCTGTCCTTTCAAGTTCTTGACCTGCTTTGGTCATTTGTAAACACTAATATAAGGTCTTCCTTTCTTTGTTTTAAAAATTGTTGTATGTATGCCCCTTCCATTATATTTCCCGATGGCTCATATTCAGCTTCCCCTGGATAATCATCAGATGGATTAAAGACTCAAACTGCAAGTTTGTTGCTGTGAGTAAGGACTTTCTAGAAATTCCATTGGTGTTTGGTTAGCGGAATATACAAGAGAGGAAATGGTAGCTGGTCAGCAAAAGAGGCCATTAACTAATATTTGTGCTATTTCAAAAAATGGTGGTGAAGAGTTTTGTTCAGAAAAGAGAAAAATCAAGATAGAGCTCTCTGAATGGTTCCAAACAATGAGACCTCATATTGCGCTAGAATGGGATGATACCGAAAAGAAAGCAGTGGCTCGAAAGGGACAAGTGGGAATCACATGGAGGCACCTTTTACCTTTTTATGGACCATCTCCACATCATTCTTGCATGGATTTGGCTGATGTGTTTATTATTCCAGAGGAACTGTATGAACTGAAGGATCTGAAGGATGTTCTTACGTATGAGGTTAGCTATTTCTACTGCATGGAATGCTTTCTGTAGATGAATCTATTAGTTTGTTTCCTCAAATAGCATTTTTATTTTGTTCTCATGTTTTGACACAAAAAATATGCACTATGTGCTTCTGTTGGATCTAAGCATTTAAAAGATGGACAGGTTTGGCAATCATGCTTTTCAGATTCAGAACGGAAGCTTCTTTCTGAGTTCCTTCCCAAAGGATTTGATGCAGAAATAGTTGTACAATCCTTGCTTCTTGGTCACAATTTTCATTTTGGAAATCCGTTCATTGGTTGGTATGTAAATCTAAACATATGATCATGCCTATTATACTTTATGTTTAGTTACTTTTGATAAATTAAGCTCTTTAACCCTAATACTTATCCTTTGTAACCAATGGTACTTTGTTAGTCTTACCGACCTATTTTGGTTATATCTTGAATTTAAATTCTTTTATCTCACTCATATGAGTTATATGATTATATCATTGGTCTATGTTTGATTTGTTTTAAGGATTTATCGCTCATCTGACATAAATAGTGTTGTTATTAGGAACAATGTTTGCTGTTATAAATCAATTTCCCCATTGCTCTTATCTTCCAAAATTTAGCAAATCATATAATTGTCAAATATCGTTCATACTGAGATATCTGTTTCAAAAAATGTGTCCCCAAAACATCAAAGGCAGTCACACACTGATGTAATTAAAGGGTAGACTTGCGTCGATTTAAATATTTTTATGATACTATTATGCGATGTGATGAGACTGGAATACTGTTTTAAGGATCAGAAAGAGGACTCAGGAGACAATCTTAAAAACGGTAATCCTGCTGTAGAAATGTATGTTTAATCATGTACTTTTGTTACCTTTGTTTTTCTCTAAGATTCCACTCTCCTTCACTTTCTCTGATTTCATGAAGTTATCTGCTGAATAGTTTTGAATTTTGATTATAAAACAAACATGCAGTATGCAAAAGTTTTGTTTTTCTTATTTGGGAGAGGAGTGCTGGACAAAATCAGAAAAACTAGCGTGGAACATTAGTACAAGGAAAATGAACCATGCGATAAGGAATCTTATGTATGTGGGGATTTGATATCTCTTTGGGAAGTGTTGAACATACCCCTTGTGATTGCTTGGTATTTTGATAATTCATTGTCCTGGAAGAATACAACAAATGTGCCCTTTTGTCAGTCATGTTCTTTGCTTATAGAGCCCAGAAATGAAGAGTTTTGTGAACATTCTCTCTCCATAATGCATCAGTGACTGCAGATGATATTACAAGTTATCGTCAACTTAGAACTGGTGCTGACTGACTTTGATATTTGAAGCCATGCTATTTGCTTGCAGGTCGTCGTTGCTTTGCAGTGGTGGTATGCATCCAGATGCAATTCGTTTAAGAGAGGTTGAGTTGAGAGCTAGCAAGAAAGCATACTATTCTGAAGTTCGAAAATATCATAAAAAGTAAGTTGTTCATTGTTTTTTATATGTACTTTTTCTTATTTCATTTGGTGTTCTTGTTATAATGTCTAAATGGCAAGGCTTACAACATGTTAGCATGACAGCAAACTTGTTACAATTTTCTGTGTCAGGATGCTTGAGACTTTGCAGAGTTGGAAGGAAGCTTGGCAGAATTGCAAGAATCCTGAAAGGGAGTTTCCCCACAAAAAATGGTAGTTTTTCTCAGATAATCTGTTTTTGTTGTGTCCTTCTTCTATGTGTCTGCAATTATATTTAGTGATGATGTTTATTGGAAGTACACTATAAAAGTATATATGAGTGATGAAATTACACAGAATATGTGGATGCTTCTATGGATATATCTATTTTAGGTCATTTATTGCAGCAGTAATCACTTTTTTGCCATGATCTAAACTTTTGTGGAATGAGTTCCTGCTTGAAGAATTTTTTATCTTTATCAAGTCAGAAGTAACTGTTGCATGGTTTACATCCCAAGTTGTCTGTAAGGCCATCTTTCTGCATCCTATGCTTGGCTGGATTAACAGAAAAAACAGTTTAGCAATATGTGCAACCGAACACAAATAGTTCTTGTGGTAAGTGTCATAAATTCCAATGAAAATCACTATTTAGCCGCCCCAGTCACTATGGACAAGAATCCTTTTTCACTTTTGAAATTCCTGAATACAATTATTATCCAAGATGAGACTCTTTACTGAAGTATTACTGCTTATCCCAAACAGACAAGCTGTAACTTGGTGCAAAGAGATTCTCCTTGCAAGTGCAAAATATCACTGAGAAAATATAAATAAACTGAATGGATGATTTCTCTTTACATCTGACATATACAAATCTATGAGCTGAGTTAATGCTATGGGTGCTTTTGGTTGGCCTTCTAGTACTACAGATCTTTGAAACAGTTACAAAATTAATATGGTGCCTGTTAGTATGTGAACCCTTTGATTGAAGTTAATTCTATTTTGTATTTAATGTAATTGATGGAAAGGCAGAAATAACCTTCAAAAATTAGATGTGAAGATTGTTATACAATTAAGGTAGATGATTTTAAATAACCAAGAGACAGATGGAAAAGAGCTCTTGCTCTATAGCTTTTTCATCTTTTACCACTTGTGCTCTTGCAAATGCCAATTCTAGCAGCTGACGTTGCAAAATACTTTGTGTTGTTCTGAGTAGAGCCTGATCCTTGCTGATGATTGAAAATATATTCATGTCCAAGAATGACCAAAAATAGATCAAAGTTACTGGAACATACATTGGGTACAATAGCAAAGGACTAGGGCAAAAAGGACCCTAGACATGAAGCAAAGACATGAAGCAAAAAAGAAGTGAGAAGAGCCAGAACACGGATTAATGTAAAGAGAGAAACCCCTAAACTAGTACAGTTATAAAAGAGAGTGGGGGCAGAACCCTACAAAGCAGCAGAAACAAAAAGAAGACCACCTAGTCCGAGAACCAAAATTTTCAGGTGTCAATGTTCAGTGACCATTGGAGGAGCTGCGAATATTATCATCAATTGTTGTAGGAGTATCAATGCCAATTGTGAGAATGCTCATCAGGGATATTCCGTGGCTAAGGGGGTCAGGCTGGAGAATCTTAGGAGGCAACTGGTTCTGCATAGAACCTTTTCTAACATTCGAAGCCAAAGAATTGCCAGTAGTATGAAAGAAACTGGTGATATGACCTCACTTCTGAGATCTGTACTGAAGAAGAAGGGTGTGAGATGTTCCCCAATGTCAAGAAGAGATAGAGCCATGACCATTAGAGTGAGAGCTGGGGTGTCATGTATGAGAGCTATTTTGTGTTGCCTATTATGAGAATTGTGTGTGTTTTTCCTGTCACATTATCTATTTTTTTTCGATCCAATGTTAGTTTATTTCCCTGTTTTGAGCTCTTGAGCATTGTTATGTTGTAATAACCCTCGTAAGGTGTTCGGCCAAATCCAATAATTTTTTTACGATCAACTTGAATTCTACTGTTTTTGATCACCCAGATCCCAAAGTGGGCAAGGTGAGAGCATATGGAGGTAGAACAAGGACAGAGTTAAATTAATTGAAAAAGTGTTGGCGGCAAACCGATTGACATACAATTAAAAAAGTCATAGAATTTCTCTAGCCAAACTGACTGGTATTGAGTGCAAATGAAATTGCATCAATGCCAAAATGATAGATTAACTCACCTGATTCTGATTCACGCCATGTAAGACAGAGAATGAACACAAGTAAAATAGGATCTGGTGGTACTACTGTCTATGAATCTACTACAATGAAAGTATTGAAAATGAAAGAATCCAGTGGAATACCTTTCGGATTATTACAATTTACAATGATGAATGATTTTCAGTTACAAACATATTTGAACCAACTTAGATACATTTTTCCAATATTTTGAATATGAGCATTTCATTGAACACTTTGTAGCCAACTGGAAAATCAAATGAAATAAATTAATAACACATGAAAAATTTACCTGGATTGAGCAGATATTATTGTATGTTGGCCAAATGTTGTAGCTGGTCCAATAATCTGATAATGGATTTCCTCTAATATAATCCCAGCCTTAATGTTTTATAATTTGTGTCTATAATGAAATAACAGCAGCAGCAAATTCATTTTATCATCTTCAAGTACTAGTATTGGCTGTGACCAGCACTTGATTGCTTATGTAGACAAAGCAATCAGATGTCAGGTAAATATTCCCCCAATGGGAATCGGCTATCACAAACTCAGCAGACTTACAAGGAAGTCTTCTAACTGCATGCTTCACAAAACTTCAATAACAAAACAATAAGCTTCCAAACTAAATAGTCTTTTTTGCAAAGTGATTCCCGAATTCTCCTGGTTGTGTCAGATCTCCTCTATTGCGGCAGAAAAAAGACTCCACGATTCCTGCCGGCCCAAATTTGTCACTCGACATTTCATTATTCAAAGTTTAAAAAGGTAGGAGACCTTTATTGGAGTTATGGCTTCCTTTCACAGCTGTAGCACTAAAGAAATATAAATAATTATTATCAATTTCAAATGCAGCAGCTGGTATACAATACAGCACCAACAACTTGCAGCAGTTCATCCAATCAGGAAAAAGAACACTCAAAGTATACTTAATGTCTATGACCAGCAACAACACATATACTTGCAGCCAAAAATACTTGTGATCACTTTTGTAATTTTTCCTCAAATAATATATCTCAAAAGGGTACAGCGATCCATTGTAAAATAAACTGGCAGCTTCAATCAATAATATTACTTCTTAAAACAATTCAAGCTGCTAGCATATACCATGAATTCATCAAACACTAAATGAAAATTAATAATATTTTCCCAAAACCCAATTGAAATCCAAAAACATGAAGCAATAAATTGAAACTTCAAACCCCAAAAACTGTAGTACTGAAAACAATGTCAATTGGAGCCCATTGTCAATCCCTAGATGATATTGCATCGAAAATTAGGAGGGTTTTCGTCCTCAAAGCTTTCAAATTTTTGAAGGCTTTCCACTGGTGGGAAATGAGGAAGATGAACATGCGTTCATTCTTGAAAAAAAACAAATGAGCTTATTTATAACCTTTTTGAGGAAATAAAGTAATATTTTATTTCTTTATTGTTTCTCAAAGTTATAAAAATATAATTTAAGTTTCCTTTTTATGACCTTTTTGTACCATATGCCTAGTGACACTTAAATTAATCACTAATAACCAGTGTTCCACGGAGTTTTGGGGACAGGAACGGGGGGACGGCGGGGGACGCGTTTCTGAGATGGGAGACAGGGGGCCTAAGTTTGGGGACGGTAGGGGGGAGGGGTGGGGGTAGCGCTGAAATACACATAGTACTTGAAAAATTAGTTATAAAAAGAGGTATAACAATATAATTATATAACTGTAGAAGCCTAAGGAATAAGTAAAGTTAACACATAAAAACAAAACTTAAAACTTAAAAGTTTAAAGTTTAAACACAATAACACATTGCAATGATATATCATTTCATTGAACTAGTGAACCACTGAACATTGAAAATCAAAATGAAAATATAGACATTGGAAAATGCAACAAGAACTAGATGTTTCATAATTTGAGTTTCATAATCGTGATTCATGAATCATAATTACAATCAACTATCCCTATATCATCAATGTTCAAACTTCAAAACTTCAAAAATAGAGTACAAAATAGTAAATGCTAATAGTAAATGGCTCTAGGCTAATGGCCTCATGCCTTTGGAAGTCTCCTAGAAGTTTCCTTCGAGTCTCCCAGATTTTTCTTGGAGTCTCCCAAAAGTTTCCCTTGAGTCTCCCAAAAGTTTCCTTGGAGTTTCCTTGGGTGCAGGGGACTTCTGGAAGTCTCCTAGAAGTTTCCCTGGAGTCTCCCAGAAGTTTCCCTGAAGTCTCCCAGAAGGGGACTTCGGGGGGACGGGGGGACTTCAGGGGGGATGGCGGGGGGACGACGGAGAAACGGGGGGATGGCGGAGGGATGTTTCCTAGGCGTCTCCTCGTCTCGGAAACGTCCCCGTCTCGAAAACGGGTGGTTTTTCTGAGGGGACGCGTCCCCGTGGAACACTGCTAATAACACCTTTTCAAATAATTAATTATAAGCTGTCTTCTGATTTTACTTTTTTGAAAAATTTAATATTTAATTAATTTTCCCTTTTTATCATCCCATTAGCCTACGGGAAAAATAAGGAATTAGGCTAAGGGTCATCTGCAAACTTACGCTCAATAAGGGGACATGACATATGCTTTTTCTAATATCAGTGTCAGAGCCAGGGTCTAGTGAATGAGAGCTAGTTTGTGTTGCCTATTACGAGAATTGTGTGTGTTTTGCCTGTCACATTATCTATTGTTTCTTTGATCCAATGTTAGTTTATATCCCCAGTTTGAACTATTTAGCATTGTTTATTTTGATTATGACTAAAGGTAGTTCAATAATACCTAAGAAACAGGTTGATATTCCCTAACAGTTAACAATGCTTCACTTCCATTTTTCTAAATAAAATTATTGCTCTCTAGATGAGGTTCAATCCTAAAGAAGTGTATATTCCAAACAGATAATTTGTAACTCAACACTACCAAGCCCAATAATACCTAAGGATAAAGTTTGGTGTGGTTCATGCCCATGGATGTGTATCATATGTGGTCGGGTAGACCTTGGCAATTTGATCAAAAGACTATTCATGATGTGAGGAAAAATACATACACCCTTGGGAATAATGGAATGAAGTACACCTTGAGCCCTCTGAAGAACAAAGAGGGCAGTGAGGGGAGCAAATAACAGCCCTAAGGTGTTAATTATTTCTGGAAAACAGATTTTGGAAGTGGTTTCATTCCCAAACCTATGCAAGTTGGGATAGCTATTCAAGCAAGTCAGATGCCAAGTGAAGTATTTGTTGGATGAGTCTTCTGAGATTTTTTCCAATGAAATACCAAATGATTTTCCACCCATGAGGAGCGTCAACCATCACATGGATTTGGTTCTTGGATCTAGTATGCAAAACAAGGCAGTATATAGATTGACACCCACAAAGAATGATGAAGTGCAACAAGTAATGTATATGCTGGAACAATGTACCATGAACCATAAACATGTTGATTTCAAGCAAAAAGAACGAAGAATTTCTGATTAGGAACTTGGTCTCACCACAAGTTGACTTTGCATACAATAACATAGTGAACAAAAATATAGGGAAAACACCATTCAAATAGTGTATGGATATGGTCCTAGAGGTGTCATATGGTTGAGGACTAAAGCATATATAAGTGTGATGAATAGTGCTGAAGTGGAATATTTGTATTTGCAATAAGTGCATAAACAAGTGAGGGAACAACTGATTCAAAGTACAAGAAGATAAAAAGAGCATATTGATGTTTACTCACTGGATGGATTTCCAAGTACTACGAGAGTAAACTGAAATAACTTACATAACATATCTTATGTACTAGAAGATAGTGCACAGAATCATCACACTTGTCTTTATTGATAGAATGTATGCCAGTACAATCATAACATGAATAATCATAGCAACCGTAACACTGACTACATGACTCTGAATACATATAGTACGCCGGCGGTGGTTGAAGGACCAATTGTTGCGTCCCTTCATTATACGAATTATTTCATAAGGAACTAATTCTCGAAACCACTAACTGACATGACAACATGACAAGTACGTACCCAACGAGTACATGAAGTATTAAACTAACTAAAGTCTTATTTATTACTCACAGCCGACTAAGTACACTTTCAACTAGCTACATTATCACCCCCACAAAGTAGTTGTCTTCCAGACGACTGAAAATCAAAAACTGGGGTACAAAAAGGGAATTAAGAGGAGGGAGTGTGAGAGGGCGCCCCTGGATGTACGAAGGAGGATGGAGTTGTAGTTGACTGCTGCTGCTGGAGGTGCTAGAGCTTTTGGTTGGCTGCCTTCTGTCATTCCCGTGCTAATTTGACCATGTTCATTGCCTCTGCGAGTTTGGCTTGTGCTACTGCCAATTCCTCCCTCGTGCTCGCCAAGTCTTTGTCTTTTCCAGTCAACTTACTCTCCCTCTCCCCTGCCAGATGCCATGCCTCCTCGAGTTATGTCTCCCTCTCAGCCAATTGTCTATCCTTCTCACTCAACACCTGATCCTTCACTGCCAACATCCGTGCTTGCTTTGCCAATTGCCCCTCCAGAGTGGCAACTCTCTCCTTCGCGACAGTCACCTGAGCCAGTTGCTCCTATGACTTTCAGATATGCTTTGCTAGCTCCGTGCGACTCTGAGCTTCTTGTGCCAGAGCCCTATCTCGTGTCGTTGTGGCCTTGTCCATGAGGAGTGCCAATTGGCGCCACTGTAAGAAGATGTCTCAGTAGCACTACTCTATACCATGGAGCGCTTTCAGGATCTTGCCATGCCTTCCTGCTATCGCTAGTCGGCTTGGCTGCCAAGCAGCCATCATCTCAGATGTCTCCACACTCGGCCAACCCCTTGATGTGAAACATCAGAAAAACTCTCCTTCGCACCCTTGCTGCATAAACGCTAGAATGCGCTCAGCCTCCTGCGCTACCAAGAGATCTAGCCCAATAATGAGCTGCTCGCCAACCTCCCCAACTTCCTGCATGAATTGGCCCATCGTGCTCAGCTTAGTGATATGACAACATGACAAGTACGTACCCAATAAGTACATGAAATGTTAAACTAACTAAAGTCTTATTTATTACTCACGACCAAGTACACTTTCGGCCGGCTACAATTGATAAGATTAGAAGAGAAGAAATTTCAGATATGTGATTGGGTATTGGTATGCTTGAGGAGAGAAAGGTTTCTTGAAGGAACCTGCAAGTAGAAAAACTTGAAAAAGATTGGATCATGTAGAATTCTGAGGCAATTTTCTAAGAATGTAGATGAAATTGAATTGCTTGAGGGCACCTCCGATCTTTAATATAGCAGATCTATATGTCTTCATTGAAGAATAACCTTTGGATGACATTGAAGAATCAATAACTCAGCTCATTCAGTGAAACCACAAGTCCTTGAGAAGGAAATGGAAGAAATAGACTATGTTCTTGATTCCAGGGTTGTCAAGTGAACAAGGGGTCAGAAATATGTTGAATATCTGATCAAGTGGAAGAATAAGGATATAGAGGATGCGACTTGTTTAATCCAACAAAAGTTGGTTGCTATGGCTACACTCTAGAATTTTACAATCAGGTTTCATGAGCAAGAGTGCACATTTTTAATTACCTTGGATGTTTGATGAAAGAGTTTGCTTGGGTCAAATGAAAATCTTGCTTGACCGCCCAAAATGGTGAGTTTTAGGCATAGACATTGGCATACTTGGTAGAACTGATTGTAGGAGGAGCTGTTCCATAATGGTGTTCATTGTTGTAGAAATTCATTTTGTAGCAGCTTTTAGTTTCTGTGGAAAGACACCTGTATAGTTTAGAAGCTGCTATGGAAAGATGTACTGATGTTTGCACAACTATGATAAAAAATCATAGCAGCAATTACACAATTGCTGTGGAAACATTTAGACAACAGTTACGTGCATCTCTATGTCAGTGTTTCAATTTGTACATTTTGTACAACACCAAATGGAATAGCATGAAAAGATAAACCTTTCTTTGAATTATAAGGGGAAACTCCCCTTTAATGGAAAACAAAACCCTTAAACCTAAGGGAGCGACCTTTACCTTTTTACAGTATGTACAAGTTAAATCTTGGGGTTTTGAATACACATTGCAAAGAAATTGAATAAATTTTATGTCTTTTTTGTTCGCAATTTATAATCCATGCTATTTTTATCCATTGATATTTTTATAAACAACATGGGCTAAGAGTAGCTTGTCAAATAGTTGGCCCTTGGCAATGGTTGTAATGAAGCTTCCTCATATTGACCATGGCAAATCCTTTGAAGAAGTCATGAAACACAAATTACCCTTGATGACTCACCAAGCAATCTTGGTGACTTGAATTTGACTCCATCCTTGAAAACTTGTAAAATTTTGTGTTAATGCCTTGTACCTTGTCTGCAATGAAGACCTTTTATGTGAAGAATCATCCATCTTGAAGTGCTTTGAATGAAGAGTGAAGGAAATGGAAAGGTCTATATGATGACAATTGTTCTAGATGCTTGAAGAATAGAAATAAGTGTATCCTTGGACAACGGTGATGAAACTTGAAGTATTTGCTATTAATGATTGACTAGATGTTGGGAAACTTGCTCCAATGGTGTCCTTTTGTGTTTTGAAGGTGATACCTAAACTTCTCCATGTAGAAGGTGTGATTAACAAGATGTAAGGATGTCCTTACACTTTTTGTTATAATTTTTTACATTCACATTGTCACTTAAGTGTTTTTTATCTCTAGGTGCACTTTTGAGTCTTCAAGAGCAATTTTCACTTGTTGTTTTCTTTCCCTTTTGTTATCCAACCTCCTAAGGGTGTCCCCGAACACTTGGGAGCACTTTTTCATGTTTTTACTTTGATATTAAGTGAATTTAGGTGCTCCTAGAGGTTATTATGCACATTTTCTTTTAATTCTCATTGACAACTTGACATCCAACCTCCTAGGGGCATGCTTGAGCACTTGGGAGCATTTTTTTTCAAGTTTTTACTCTGACATTTTGACACTTAAGTGAACTTAGGCACCCTGGAGGGTATGATGCACGTTTGTCATGGTTTGCAAGTGACATTTTGACATTTAAGTGGCTAGGCATGTGGTCAAGAAGTGGAGTGCAACTTTTGTTATGTTCTCACTTTGACATTTTGACACTTAAGTCATCCTAGATGCCCTTTTTCATTCAATTTTCAAAAATTCACTTTTTCATTCTAATTTGATGTTAAATTTGGTCACTTAAGTGAAAAGATGCACTTTTTTTCAAATAATTCTTCATTGATATTTGTTACTTAAGTGAAATAGTACTTTTTGAGTTGCTTAAGTGATCTAATTCTTATTTCACATTGGCACTTGGTGAGTGAGTGCTTTTGGAGTCACTTAAGTGATCTAATTCTTCATTTACATTGAAAACTGCATGCACTTTATTACATAGGTGATTCTTAGCTTACAACTTGACATTGGACCCCCTAGGGATGCTCCCAATATGTTTGGAGTGTTTTTCATGTAATTTTGGTCCTTTGGTATGACTTTCTTTTCCTTTGACATATTCTAGATCACCTGTATATCTTTTATTTTGACATGACAAATCTTGGAAACCTTCATACCATTCTTGTGCCTTAATACTTTACTGCTTTTCCTCATATTTAAATTTGTATGTTATCCTTGCCTGATACACTCAAAACTCGCCTCTTGTAAGTAAGCCTTGGAAAAGAGTTGGTACAAATCAATGACAACAACATTGATGGCTGCAAGGTACAAGGACTTAGATTTGACTCAAGAATGAGAAATGACTGACTTGTGGTTTACAACTTGACTCAATACAAAGAATTTCATGTGTACAACATAGTGGAAGGCCAAGCACAATAGTTTTTTGGGTGATCTTAGTGAAGATCTATTCAAAGGCAAATAACTTGGTTTTATTTATTTCCTTCAGTTTGGTTGCGCAAAACTCAGACTCTTAAAAAGGGAGCGTTGTGAGGATGTCGTGGACAAGGTGATGATAATATATAAAAGACAAAAAGAAAAATAAAACCTACAATCAAACAGCTCATGGTGTTTGAAAGGAGAGATTCACAATGTTTACACTTTAGAAATGATGAAGGAAGACAATTTATCAGTGAATACAAAGGGCTTACATGGAAGCCAAAGAGTCACATATCCAATGATGAATGCCCCTTCATTAAATTGGCTTTTGCGATCATTTTGGAGGGGGTAGAGAAAGGAAAAAATAGGAGAAAAAGGAAACAAAATGAGTGATATCAGCCTGGAGGTGGATAGCTGATGAGAGGGCTATGTGCATGTGGTTCACTAGCTGCTGGTCGTGTTCTCTAGTTGTGAGAGTCTGTTGTAGTGTTAATAGTCTTTGTAGCTGAAGGAATGACATTTTGTAGCTATGGTGTGGAAAATTCTATTATCAGTAGTGACTGGTTTTGCAAAAATAAACAATAGCTTGTATTGTTCTGTTTGGGAACAATAATCTGTTTGTCATTCTATTCAATCTGCTTGTAGCATGTCAGTTTAGCAACGATAAAGCCATGTTTTGTAGCATGTATAGTGTGGTGTCTTGTGTAGCATTAGTCAACATGTGCCTATAACCATTTTCTGTTTTTACAACAGCAACATGATCAGAGTTTGGTGCAGTTTCCAATGATTTATGCAAGAACAACGTGTGTTGAATGATTTTGAGGATAGCTGCAAGGATGGGCTGTTATTAATTTGACTCCCTATCCTTGTCTGCATCAAAATACCTATCAGCTTGTTTGATGTTGTGACGGAATAACCATAAAGGAAGCAAGTTGTGGATTCAGAAATCCACAAAGCTCAAAAGTTCATTAGAGTTTAAGCAAATACACCTTCGAGTGCAAAGAGCAGTTGAAGGAACCTTAAGCTAAGTATACAACAAGAATTGATCAACATAAATTTGATTATAAGTTTCAAGTTGGGGACAAGGTGTCCAAAGTAAAGATACAACGCTAAAGCCACTTAGGCATGGTTTATTTTTATATTCTTGGATAAGTGGGCACCGATGCATTTATATTTGATCTGGCTCCATATATGAAGATGTATTTAGTTTTGAATTTGGAAAATTTACATTGCTTAGAGCCTTCAATGTTAGATGATAATGAAGAAAGGTTTTTGTTGCCTTTGCTGAATGCTTTGCACCTAATTGATCTGTAATACAACTGGGAGTAGATAAACTCGGTCATAGGTGACTGTCTAAGAAAATTTGGGAAAGGCAGTATCAAAAAATGTGGGAAGAACCCACACTTGCAGAAATGACCAAGGTTGAGCTTGCACTCGTGGAGATGGCCTAAGGGAAACTTGCATGTGTGGATTTGACCCTTGATAGTGAAAACAAAATGTGAAACAAACAACTAAGCCTTCCATTTCCAATTCTGTTTGAGAGTCCTTCAATTCGACAAGAGAGATGGAAAACAGCAACTACAAAGAGAGATGGAAAACAGCAACTATAAAGAGAAATTGAAAGTCTAGGTTTCTTTATCCATAGTAATCTGCAAAGGGGATAATTGAAAGATTGTATCATTTAGAAATAGAGACCTTAAGTAAAAGGGCTTGACAAAGGAAATAAATACATTTCTACCCATTTGAGTAATACACTCCAGTAGAAGAGCAATTGCTGCTACAAATTGGGGTTTCAATCCCTTAGAGGCTTTTCCTAGGATAAAAATCTTGTGTTTGTGTTGCATTTTTTCATTTTAGTATTTCATTTTTTTTTGAACAATTCTTTAAGTCCTCCATTTAGCTCTATTACTTGGATGACCAAGTAGACCAGTAATTTATTTGTTTGATCCCCTAGTTTCTAATTAGTTTTGGTGGAAATTATGGATCAATTGGTAGAGGAGCAACAAGTTATTTGAGACTTGTAGGGAAAATTATGGTAACATACGAATTATGTATATCATCTGTTTTTGCAAATTATTCTCAAGTGTGCAGGTTGTAAAGAGACAACCGTGACTGGATCCTCAAAGAAAAAGCTTGAAGAACTCTAAGAAAGCCATGAGTTGGTGCTGAGAAAAAATAAATCTCTTTGGAAAGAATCACACCATTTGAGGGAGAATCCTGAAGAGTTGCAAATTTAGAAAAAAGGACTGATCTAAATTTTTGATTGGAATCCTTGAGTAAATGAAATAGGAGATGGTAGTAAAAGATGAATTGCTATCAAAGCTCTAAGAAAAGATAAAGGGTTCTACAAAGAGGAATGGACCAACCTCACTCAAAGAAGAACAAGAAAATGAGTTATGCAAGGAAAGTGCACATGATTTCTTCAATGGATTCAAATCTGATAATTCTATTGGCAAGTTTGTTAGAGAAGATGGGATATGACAGAAGAGGGCTTGGTAAAGATGTTTGCAAAATCCTTCAATCCATCATAGTAAAAGAAAGATCACCATATGAGGGACTTGGATACAAGAGCATGGAAATTGTTGAATGCTCCAAGAAGAGGTCTGCACCAAACAGTAATCAAGATCAGCCCATGGGAGGTAAAAATTCTTCTAATACCATCTTTACTAAGCCTTTAAATGAATGTATATTGTTAGAAATGTGTAAGCACCAATTTGTACAAGAAGAAAAGGGCCAGAATATATCCAGAGGACAAACAAGTAGAGGACACTCCTACAAGTGACATAATTAATGGCGATCTGCCAACTGCGGGGACAAACCCACACTTGCGGAAGTGACAGTTAGTTGAATAGAGTACCTTCATAGAAGGGGGCAGTAGGAAAAGATCCTCTACAATTAAGAGTGGAGTAAAATAATTTGTAGACTAACGCCACAAAGGAACGCATGTTCCCTAATCATGATGGAAAAAGGAGCTACAATCCTAAACAAAGCGAAGAGAAAGGTCAAAAACACACTCAAAGAAGGTAAAAACCAAAATAACATGAGTATGTGTAAAGCTTGCAACTATTGCTCTCATTGTTAGATTGAAGGACATTAGGATGGCAAATGCTGGAAGCCTTATCCAAAGCTTCACCCAAGGAATGGTAAAAGCAAGAGTGAGCAGCCACAAGGGAAGGAGAAGCACACCAAAGCACCGAGTTGAGAGAAGGAACAACCTTCATAAAATGCCACATCATGATTCGATCGCAAAGGTATGTCCTTTGATACTTGGATAGAGCACTTATTTTACTTGCAAAGGAGAAAAGAGTGAGATGTTTCCTTTTGTATGGGCGTTTGATTAGCAGTTCAAGTTTTTCCTTTGGATTTAGTAGTCTTAATGTTTCTAACTCCACTTGTAGAACAAGCAAGACTAAACAAGTGAGAAAAACTGTTTGAATGGGTGAGTAGGCTAAACAAGTGAGAAAAAATGTTTGAATGGGTGAGTATGCTAAACAAGCGAGAAAAATGTTTGAATTGCAACCTTAAATAAAGCTTTCATATTCTGCTTGTTGAATTTAGCAAATAAGGATAGGGTGATAGCTAGTTGCATGAGGGTATGTATTGTCATAATATAAGTAAAGATAAGCAACATGGACAACTTGTAGGAAATATCTTTCACAAGTTGTGAAAATGTATGTGTAAAACCCCTTGTATGGGCAAGGAGAAACTAAGAGCATAATAGTGATGAATTTTGTTATTGTATTGTGCACCAAAATCTTGTCACAACTGTAGCATATGCATAGTTGTAGGATGAGGAAACAATTTCATTTTTGTAAACATTGTAAAACCTTCAATTGAACATAGCAGCAATAAGGACCACTTTGTAAAAACTGTCACTGTAAAATGACCTCCAAATACAAAGAGGATCATTCATGGCATGGTCCAGGGCAATCATTGTAGGCACAAATGTATGTAGCATGGGAGATCGAAGAAGATTGAACAAATGCAAACATTGTAGCATCTGATATGCATCACAGGAGGTTGGAATAATTAATGAAAGATATGATTCATTGGGCTTTGGAGGAGCATGCACTATAGTTGTAACTTGTAAGCATGATTATCTTTTCATAGCATTAGAAAATGTAATTGGTATCACTTATTTTGTGTAGGGAGGAACCTTCATTCCTAAACCATAGGCATTGTAGCGTGCCTTGAGCATCACAAGAGATTGTAGCTATTGGAGTTTCATGTGATGACCTCAGGCCAAAATTGACTTCCAAAACAGAATTAAAATAACATATATCTGAATTTAACTGTAGAATACTTATCCAAGTAGTGTTTTCCAGAAACAGAATTAGAATAACAGACATCCAAAAATCAATAGCCCGGAAATGTTGAAAGATGAATACTGGACTATACTAAATACTGATCACACCGATTATGCCAATCATAACTTGCAAATAGCAGCGGATGATAATAGAGATTAAATATTATTCAAACACTGAACACGGGAGGGACATGGTGTAGCAATGGCCTCTAGGTGATTGATGGTGGAGGGATGCACAACCCGCTGATGGAGTCCCTGGAGCAATTCTTCAATGCATAATGCTGCTATGATGATCTGCGATAGGGGTGTTGGACTCGAGCCTAGCGCTGGATGAAAGTCGTGGCGGATAATACTCCCGGAACTAGTGTAACTATGATCCACAGATTAGTGTGAGGCTCCCAACGGTAATAATGCGTGATGAAGCGAACCCAAGGAGGTGGCGAGAGCTGCTAGGCTACGCTGTTAGTTTTATGATCAGATTTAATGCACAGAAAATTAATTCAAATCAGACACAATAATACAGCAGATACCCAAAAACCCAGCAACAAATATATCTCTTATATATATGAGCAATGGCAACAAGTATCTTTACAATGAGGCCACACACAAGGCCAATAAACAGCACCAGCAATGGCTGTAACACACACTAATAATCTGCCCTTCAATCTGCACTTGAATAGACACACACTCTGCTCCTATATGAATTCACACTACTCTTCTTGAAGAACTTGCACTAAATGGAGAAGGAGATCGAACTTTTTCTTGATACTTGAATAAAGGAAAGTGACCTTCTATAAATACAATGCTAGATAGGTCACACCTTTACAAATGACTAGGTTGGCCATCAAGAAATAGATACAAATAATAATAATTAAATTACAATGATGGTCGGCCAAGGAAGAATTATACAAGGAAGGTCGGCCAAAGTAAAGTTGCCATTAACACATATAAATAAATTATATCTTCATTCGAGGTTAGAAGAATTGAGCCCGAAGCTGCTAAACTTCAACATACGCAACCACCTAGGGCTCCAAACGCTTCCTTGAGTGCACGCACCAGGTAACGGACTAACCGGAGAATGGTGACGGAGGAGTGTTGTAAGTGAACGCCTGTGAAGTGTGTGTAGAATGTAGACATAGGATTCTTGGTAGTGACTACGTCCCCTAGGCCTGAACCAGCTACGCTATTCAATCACAATGTCCTTATTCCATGATAATGAATTAGGGAAGCAATCGATCATATATACCAATTTGACCCGCCACAAGAAGGATGTCGGCCCAACAAAACAAATATTAAACGCTAATAAGGAAGTCGGTCAGAGGTAATTAAAATTTAAATGTTATTTTTATAATAATTTAAATTTATTATTTATTATTTAATATTTAATATTATCGTATTATTATTTTATATTAGCATTTAAAAATGCTTTTATTTTCCGCCTGTGGAAACATGTCCCAAATTGGGGACATGACAGTCCTTCCGTCCCGAAAATTGCTTGCCCTCAAGCAATTCGCACTTGTATCCCTGGATCCCAGATTGACCTGGAAGTTATTGCTCCTCCATTCTGTTGGGCACCCTTGTTCTTTTGCAGCATGCCCCAAAGCATCTCACCAACTCTCATGTTGACATTTCCTTTCAACATGCTCTGTTGATGAAAATCGCTATGTAACCTCGAGGAGAGATAAACATCTCTCATCAAAACTCCATCAATGATCTGATCATGCTTGGAACAAAGGAGTGTAAAGGTTCTTTGGCCATCGTTCATGTAATCAGCGGGCATAACCATAGGGTTCCCTTGCAGTTCTCGGGCTTGGGTTGATGCAACCCGGACAATACAACCCGTTGCCATTGAGGTGTCTTCTTGGTGGTCAGCTTGAAACTCTAATCCTTCCTTCTGATCTATTGTCGTTTTGACCTCCATAGCTGAAATCTTCTCTATTCCAAGTTCCATTTCAACCTCCTCAAGGGGCTCGTCTTGTTTCAAGATTGACTCTTCCAATTCTAGCCCTTTAATCTCTTCCTTGGCAGTTTTTGAGTCTTCTTCTTTCATCTTTCACCTTGTGTAGTTATGAAGACCCTTTTCGCAGGGGTAGTGGGACTCGTGTGTTCTCACATATGCATCAAGGGGGATGCAAGCCTTTGCATCCTCTAGCAGGCTTTGATATTTTTCATCGTTTCAGACGCCTCTGCCTCAAGATCTGTATCCTTTATCTGAGGTCCTGATTTGTGGCTAGTTATTGTAGCAGTGAGAGTTTGCATCATTTGTATCAGCGTCCGATTTACTTGATCCTGCTTCTCTATGAAAGATTTGATTTGCTCCTCCATCTTCATATTACCCACGGATCCATAGGCTGGTAGGATGAAGGCTCTGATACCACTGTGATGATCTCAGGCTAGAATTGACTTCCAAAACAAAATTAAAATAACAGATATCTGAATTTAACTGTAGAATACTTATCCGAGTAGTGTTTTGCATAATCAAAATTAGAATAACAGACATCCAAAAATCAATAGCTCGGAAATGTTGAAAGATGAATATTGGACAATATTAAATATTGATCACACCGATTATGCCAATCATAACTTGCAAATAGCAAGGGATGATAATAGAGATTAAATATTATTGTATTATGCCAATTAGACCGCCAACAAGGCGTACACTTAGAAAAATAGCCTTCTGTAGAAGTTACACTACTTAGTATTGCGAAGTATAGACTCACGGATCTTGTTAAATCACAAATATATATCACTTGACTTTCGGCCCGATGAGAGTATATGTTTCTTCAGTGAACACCGAACACGGGAGGGACATGGTGTAGCAATGGCCTCTAGGTGATTGACGGTGGAGGGATGCACAACCTGATGATGGAGTCCCTGGAGCAATTCTTCAACGCATAATGCTGCTATGATGATCTGCGATAGGGGTGTCAAACTTGAGCCTAGCGCTGGATGAAAGCCGCGGCGGATGATACTCCTAGAACTAGTGTAACTATGATCCATAGATTAGTGTGAGGCTCCCGATGGTAATAATGCGTGATGAAGCGAACCCAAGGAGGTGGTGAGAGCCACTAGGCTACATAGCCACCTGAGGCTCCAAACGCTTCCTTCAGTGCACGCACCAAGTAACAGACTGACTAGAGAATGGTGACGGAGGAGTGCTGTAAGTGAACGCCCGTGAAGTGTGTTTAGAATGCAGACAGAGGATTCTTGGCAATGACTACGTCCCCCAGGCTCGAACCAGCTACGCTGTTCAATCACAATGTCCTTATTCCATGATAATGAATCAGGGAAGCAATCGATCATATATACCAATTTGACCCGCCACAAGAAGGATGTAGGCCCAACAAAACAAACATTAAACGCTAGTAAGGAAGTCAGCCAGAGGTAATTAAAATTTAAATGTTATTTTTATAATAATTTAAATTTATTATTTATTATTTAATATTTAATATTATCGTATTATTATTTAATATTAGCATTTAAAAATGCTTTTATTTTCTGCCTTTGGAAACATGTCCCAAATTGGGGACATGACATTTCAGCATAACATAAGTTGTTAAGCTAGTACACATAGGGAGAGAATTTATTATATACTAAAAATAAGCTTCTGTGGGACCAAAAGATCTCTAATAAGGGAGTTGTAATCTATAATGGATCTAGAAGTAGATAAGCTTAGTCATAGATGACAAAACACTAAAGAAAAAATAGGAAAAACTATATTAGAAAATGTGGGAAAAACATGCACTTTTAAAAATGACACGGGTCAAACTTGCACTTGCGGATTTGATCCCCAAAAGTGAAAACAAAATGTGAAACAAACAACCAACTCTTCAACTTCCAATCCCATTCAGGAGTCCTATCAATTCAACAAGAGATGTGGAGAGTATAGGTTTGTTTGTCCATAGTGATCTACAAAGGATAGAATTTTAAGTTTGTATCATCTAGAAGTAGAGAGCTGAAGTAGAAGGGTTTGACAAAGGATGAAATACACCTGTACTTGCCCATTTGAGAAATATATTTTGGTAGAAGAGTAATTGCCACTACCAATTGAGTTTTGTTGTGACCTTTTCACACGTCGCCCCATTCAAGATGGGGACCCCTAATTTTTGCTCCTTTCTGGTCTTTTGGCTTTGGTTTTGGTCTCTCTTCCTCTCTTTCTGTTGTCTGCCTTTCCGTGGACATTCCCGTTTGCAAGCTTAAACGTAAAATTTGGCCAAGTCTAAAAATTAGGGTTTCCACCTTTCTGGTCAGTCCGGGGTCAAATGAAGTGAATAAATCAAAAATTGAGACTAACGTTGCTGTTAGTATGCTTCCAGTAGACTCTCAACTAAATTTCATCGGATTCTGGCCACTTACTATTTTTAGTAAGTGTGCAATTCGGAGCAGTTTCTCAACACTTTCGAAGTTTCGATCGTCACACTGCATTCAGAACACATCAAGCTGCTCGTGTGCAAAATTTGAGCTGAAAAGGACAACTTACTATTTTTAGTAGTTCAGCTTCCAGAGCAGATTTCAGGACATAGATGCAGAGTTTTTCAAAGCAGGTCTGGATTTTCCTTCTGGGTTTTCAGAGACCTTCGCGATGGTGTAACATGCAAAGTGAGATAACGACTTTTAGAGTTCAGCCTTCAGAGGCTATTTTTAGGGTTTGCATGTCAGGGTTTTCTTTGCATGTCTGCATATTCCTTATGGGTTTTTCGAGAGCTTCGCAGTGATGTGACATGCAAACGAAGATGGTCACTCATTCAACAACTTACTATTTTTAGTAGGTACATCCCGGCAGTCGCCTCCCAGCACTCCAGAAGCACAAGTTGATCGCAATGCAACAGAAACAAAGACAAACAGAGATCATTTGATATGCATGCAAGATGAATTAGGGTTTCCAGCTTTGGGACCCAAAAAGAGGGGTAAAAGGTCAGAATTTTCGAAAACCGGTGTATACCACCGCGATCAGCATCCTTCAAGCTACCTGCTGGTAAAATTTGAAGTCAAACGGAGCACTTACTATTTATAGTAAGTCATTTTGGAAACAGGCTAAAAATAGAAAGTCAGCAATAGGCACCGATGCCAATAGGCAGGTCATGTGGTGAGGAGCGAATCATTCGAATTTCAAAGCAAGTGGAGTTGTGGAAGTATAAAAAACGAGCAGTTACTATTTATAGTAAACCACCTTCAAAAATGGGCTAAAAATAGCAGGCCAACCCGAAATAGCAATGTCAACAGGTTGATGAAGTCGTGAAGATCCAGCGTTCAAAATTTCAAATCATTCTGAGCTTTAGAGATGCAAAAATTAAAGGACTTACTATAAATAGCAGGAATGGATAAACTAGCGAAGACGAAGGAAAAATAGCTAAGTCTGGAACTTTATCCTTCACCACCTTGAAAATGTGCCCAGCTTGCCTTCAGGTGTTTGAAAAAGTTTCTAAGGCATTGAAAAATCCTGCAGCTACCTGAAAATGCGCCCATCTTGGCATTGAGGTGTTTAAAAATTTCTAAGTCAGGAATTCATCCTTCACCCATGGCCACATGCGCCCAAGTTGATGAAGAAGCATGAAAAAAAAATTCTAAGGCACAAGCTTCATCTTGCTCACTGGGTGAAATGCGCCCTCCTCACAAGCCAAGCATGAAAAAATTTCTAAGTATGAAAAACTTCGTCCACCTCCTATGGCAAAATGCGCCCAAGTTCACAAGGAGGAGTCAACAAGTCAAAGGCGTGGAAAGTTTCATCCTCCAAGCATAGCAAAATGCGCCCAAATGAGGGCATGTGAGGACAAAACAAAGGAAGTTGAAGGGTCACAAAGAAGGCGTTGGAAAAGGCTTTATTCTCCTCTCCCTCTCAAATGCGCCCATGCAACAAAAAGTCAAAGGAGTCAAAGGGTTTTATGCACCACACATAGCTAAATGCGCCCACCTCCAAGCATGACATGCAAGAAATTTTATAAGTATAAATATCCTCCTCTATGTGCCATTTGCACCCACCTCACAAGGAAGTCAAAAAGTCAACAAAGTTTATCCTTCACACATGCTAATATGCGCCCACCTCCAAGCAAGACATGCAAAATATATTCTAAGTTAAATTTCATCCACCTCCCTATGCTAAATGCGCCCATCCTTCTCACCCCCTCAAATGCGCCAAGAAGAGAAAAAAGTCAAAGGGGACGTTGAAATAAAGTTTATCCTCTTGCCTATGAGATATGCGCCATATGGAGAATGTGGAGTGAAAAGTGGTAAACAGGGTGGAATTGAAGAGTAAAATGTGCTAGGCGGGGGAATTTTAAAATGAAAATGTCCCTCATAGAATATAAAATGCGCCTAAGGTGATGGTGATGAATAATGCTAGGCATTGGAAGTTTAAAAGGAAAAATGTTCTTCATGGCATGTAATATGCGCCCAAGGCATTTTTCAAAGGAAATTTCTCCAAGGCAAGGGACGTAGAATTTTCTAAGTGAATCGAAATAAAAAAAATTCTTCACCACAGGAAGAATGGATTGAAGAATGAATAAAATTTTCTAAGGGAAAATTTTTCAAAATGCTAAGTGATTCAAAATTTTCTAAGGCACAAAATGTTCTCCCTTGGGAAAACGCCTAAGTCAAAATTTTATAAGGCACAAAATGTTCTCCCTTGGGAAAACGCCTCAGTCTGGAGAGGTGATGAAATTCTCAAGACATGAGCAAAATTGTCAGAGATAAAGTCGGAAGATGCCAGCTGCACAGGTTGATTAAAAAATTTTCAAGTTAGAGCAACAAGAAATACTTACAGATGTGAAGAACAGGAATAAATTTGTTTTTTTTCAAGGTTCAAAATTCAAGAAAATTAAATGAACCTGTTCGTTGTACACCCATGGGTCCAACGCGTTCTGAAGGAAAATTTCTTCTGGGTATTGAAGATCTTCGATGAGAAGTGGATTTTAGTGTCTCCTATGCTTGCCAAAGGTTTTGAGGTAAAGATTTTAAATGGGCACCAGGTTGGTGAATTTCCTAGAGAAAATTTGAAAAAATTTCTAAGGCAAGGAATAAAACGTGTTTTCAAGATAAAATTTGCCTTGGTGGATGAATTTGAAGTTGGGTGCCTAGATAATTTTTGATCAAATTCCTGATGAAAGCATTTTTCTCTCAAGCCTGAGTTGGATGAAATATTAGAGTGAAGTATGCCCAGGCGAAATACAAGATGGGTTGGAAATTTGGCTAAGGCATGAAGAATTTGAATGTGAAGTTGGCTAGTGAAGACGATGAACGCTTGGAAGTTAGAGCTTGAAAATCCGGGTAAGTAAGTTAAGTTTATATTATGAAGTGTTCTAATACCTTTCTCCTTGCTTGTTTTGCAAGAGAAACGTCGAGACCAAACGGCGATGACTTAGGAAGATGAAGCAGGTACTCCACGATTACATTTCAACCTTGAAGGAAGAAAGGTTGCGAAAAATGGTGAAGTGTTGAGACTTAGTATAACTCCAATGACAAAGAAGAAGTTGAAGAACAACGTCAAGAAGAAGATCGAGAACAGTGTGAACGCGTCTACAAACGGGAATCTTCTAGAAGATGATGGACATTATGGCTCATTTATTACCCCACTCCTCTTGGTGGCGGTTTTTAGGGTGAATCTTGTTTAGGGCTGAGGTGGCACAATCTGGGCCATCCAGCCGATTGTAATCTGAGCCGTCCGTTGGACTGGGCTATCTATAAAAGGGGTAGTCCCCCTCATTTGTCATTCGGTAGAGGTAGAGCTTAGAGATCAAACTAGAGAGTAGAGCAGAGGCACTTTAGTTGTAATATCTTAGCATAGTGTAGTTTGAAGAAGGAGGAAAGTCTTCCTTTGAAAACTTTGTAAGAGATTGTTGCGAAAAACTATTGTAATAAAAGATCTTTCATTGAATGGTGAATTCATCTTTGTTATAAGTAGCTAGCAAGATTTCTTCATCCCTTCAACTTCAAGTAGCATAAAGTAGTGTAGTTTTCAGTTCATGCAAGTAGTTTACTTTGGATTTGTGGTGTTTGATCGACGTAGCTTCTCTTTATCCATACCACTAGCAACTTGCTGATGGTGAGTTTGCCTTGCGTGGTCAACTAGAAATCATTTCAAACTTAACTTCGATTGTGGTTCGTATGCTTGTATGCATCGTTGTGATGGTACATGTATGTTGAATTATAATCTGAATATTCTTCGTTACTCCTCTGAAGATTGCACCAATTTTGCTGAAGCTGTCCGATGCGAGGCTAGGTAAAATCCGGTTGAAGTTTGCTGAAGCCGAACTCCACATATCTTGCCTTAGGTTAGAAGATAAACTTCTTAGGCCCTACACTTATTTAATTTCAGTCCATTTCTGGTTAGGATTAGGAAAATTGTGCTCACTTGCCAAATCATCCAAATTACATGAAAGCCCTTAGTCTACTGTCTGCTGTCAATTGCCGAACAATTGTGTAAGTCCCCTTGAAATACCAGCAAAACACATCGAGCCAACTGAGACTATTCGCACTGAAGGAACCTTGGGGTTAAATGTATGATCTATCTCGCAATCTTAGCATGTAGGAAACTTTGTTCAAGAGAGGATAGAGTAGCCGTTGGCGACTTTATTCTGTGTTGGTGTAGTCGGAAAAACCACTTCAACAGGTTTTTAATCCCCGAGAGGGTTTTCCCAAAATAAAAATCTTGTGTTTGTGTTGCATCTTTTCATTTTAGTACTACATTTCTTTATGAACAACTTTTTAATTTCCTTCATTTGACATGGTCATTTGGATGTCCAAGTAGAACAATAGTTTATTTGCTTGATTTTGTATTTTCTAAGTAATTTTGGTGGAAATTATGGATCACTAATGCTCAAGAAGAGTTAGATATTAATGTTGCTTTGCAAAAGAAGGTGAGAACATAAAGGAGAGTAGACCAGGAAAGTTGGCAGGTAGGATTGAAAGGATAGTTGCCAAGAAAAACTAAGTAGTATTCTGAGGAGAAAATGTGGGCTGTTTTCTCTTATTTATTGAGTCCTTATGCTTTTGCGGACCAAAAGAGGAGTTGCAGGTAATGAAAACAGCTTGTAGTTCTAATTCAATTCAACTAGGCCTTTAATTTCACTTACTAGTTAAAACAAACTACAAAATATCTGCAGTAAATATCTGCAGTAGGCGTTTTGAAGCACCCTCTATATTTCTAAGACACAAATGGGTAAGATTAGAGTATGCAAGTCATTGTATGGAGAAACAGAGGATGCAGAGAGGCTTTAAGGTGATCAACACACCTTGACAATTTGGCTTAAGATCGTTTCACAAGTCTGAAGTGCCTAACAAGATCCTTTGATCCATTGCTTGTGAGCTTGGGCAACTTTTGTTTTTCTCCACTAGGGCTTACCATGATTTTATTGTTATGCAAACCTAGCACCTAGAATTTGCTTGTTAGGGAGTTTTGATTTGGATGTTTCGGTGCTTCTCTCGCACTCTTGGCCATGTAGGAACTCAACTCTTCCCTCGACATCAGCCTTCCACATACTTGTTTCTCCTTCAGATTTTTTTTATACACCCTTGGCTTGGTCTCTTCTCCTTCGATTGACAACCTTTCAATGCCCCAAAGGGTACTCTTGTACAATTCTATGAAGGACTATGACTTTGTCTCCCAACTTTCCTTGTCTAGAGAAGGTTGTCTTGACTTTTCAACTTGAATGTGTTCTTGGCTCTAACTTGGGAATTGTCCGGTTGTATTTTTCTCAAATGTTTCTTGTAATCTTCTCTTTTGTTCCCTTTGCTCGATGATCCTTAAAGATCACCTGATCTCTTGATCTTGACCATGTTGTGGTCTCTTCTTGCCTTTATTGGAGTCTAAGGGCATGAATCTCTCAAATCTGACCTGATTTCTTTAAGGCAATGACACCAAATGTTTATTGCTCTCTGATTAAAAAACTACATGAACTAATAATAGAGATGACAACGCATACTGGATACAGGAGTAAAATAATCTTTATTCGCACATGAAATTATTATAAAAGAAGACCAAAGATGGTCATCCAAGGATCAGAGTTGATTTGACTAGATCATACTATTTTTCTTGATGATACACAATCTATTTAAAGGACCCGACAGTTGCCAAGAAGAACACAACTGTCAAGCAACTGACACTTATATTTACTTGAAGCTGACAACAACTAATACAAACAATTAATACATATTTATACAACCAATAATATTGAAACATAGTAATGGACATTGTACATTGATTGCATGGATCACTAATGCTCAAGAAGAGTTAGACAGTAATGTTGCTTTGTAGAAGAAGGTGAGAACATAAAGGAGAGTAGACTAGGAAAGTTGGCAGGAAGGATTTAAAGGATAGTTTCCAAGAAAAACCAAGTAGTATTCTTATGAGAAAATGTGAGTTGTTTTTTCATATTCTTGAGTCCTTATGCTTTTGTGGACCAAAAGAGGAGTTACAAGTAATGAAAATAGCCTGTAGTTCTAATTCAATTCAACTAGGCCTTTAATTTCGCTTACTAGTCAAAATGATCAATGCATTTTGAAGCACCCTCTATATTTCTAAGACACAAATGGATATGATTAGAGTATGCGGGTCATTGTATGGAGAAACAGAGGATGTAGAGAGGCTCTAAGGTGATCAACACACCTTGACAAGTTTGGCTTAAGATTTACATGTACAACAAGGTTGGTCTGAGATGAATCCATACACTGTAGAGTGGGGCACATAAACACACAAAATTTTGTCCTTTTGAAGGATATTGTTGTTTGGGATCTTTGTCCCTTCCATTTTCTGAGTTTGTATGCACATTCCTTTGGGGAACTTATGGAATAATTCATGATTGAGTTTTTTTGGATTAGTAGCATGTAACTGTAGTTTAGGAGAGTGAGATGAAGCAAGTCACAGAGCAAAGCAAGCTAGAAGAAAATTGTTGAAGTGTTGCTGGTGTTCTTGGAGGCCTCAATTTGTTGCAAGGAGATAGTGGCAGGGGAAAACACAACTTACTCTTATGGATTTTTCGCATAATGGGCATTGTTAGGGTAATCTCTTGCGTTGACCTCTATTCTTATGTGTGTTCAATCTATGTTCTACATTTCATGTATGCAACTACCTAAAGCAATTCTTAACACTAAGTGAATACATCTGTAAGGCGATTTACTATTTTCTTGAGCAAAAATACTGCAGCGTCGTAAATTGTCACCCTTGACAATTTCACACTATGTTTTGCTCCCCCTTAAGTTAATGGGACCTAATTGAACACCTAATTTCCTAAATTATGCATATCATAGCCCATTTAAATATTTACCAACAAATTGCAAGTGGAAAACAAATGCATTCATTTAATATTTTGGCCCTGACACTTTAATTTCCGCGAAATAGGTCTAGGACACTGGCGCCTAGGGCGCTTTTCCCCCTATTTGCTCCAAATTCAAATATGTCGATGTCAACATTTTATTATTTGAAATTCAAATGTCTATTGTTGGCTATCGGGATTTAATTTTTGGGACATTAGAATAATTGCATATAAATACCTAGTTATTGCATCATTTGAAAACTAGCAAAGGAAAATTTAGAAATTATTGGCAAAATTGGTGATCAAGAGCATTAGCAAGCAAGTAAAGAGCAGAATTTCAGTGATTAATTGTAGCAATTCAAGATCCAAGCATCATGTCAAAGTGTATGTGAGTTTATTCATGTTCATGTCATCATATTGTTTGTGAAGACTAACCCTTGTAGGTCTTCAAGCAATTGAAGCAAGCAAGATCCAAGCCTTGAGGAGATGTGCATGACTTGATTCCTTCAAGGAAGCCTTTGAAGGGTGGTGAGTTGCAGTCCATTGTTGATTCATCATTCCTTTTTATCGTTTAACCCTATTCCTCAAAAGGATAGGCCTTTTATCATTGGCATTGCCATTGTGGAAGTGGAAAGACTAACATGGGGTTTGATTAAGGCAAGCCCCTAAATGGCACAACCCTTCCTCTCCCTTTGAATGTGCAGTTTTCAGGTTTGAAGAAGATTGGGAGAAGTTTGAAGATCAATTATTCATTGTTGCAATCAAACCCTACACCTTGACAACTCACAAAAACTTAGTTACAAAATTATTCGATAGTGATCTGATAGTGCAACAAGTGGAGAACAAAAACTCTGATCTGGAACCTAAGGACTGTGAAAACAGATCCGGAACAAGCCTACAAGGACATAGGCGCCTTGGGCGCTCTAGTCTTGCCAAAATAGCTTCAAACTTGTAGGACAGGTGCACATAACTCTGCCTTTCTCAAATCTGGTGTCAAATTTTTTTGTTACAATTTCTCTATTGTCGAAATCTTGCATTTTCAGATTAGGGCACATAGTTTAATTATGTTGATTAAAGCAATTCAATTCCAATCAATTTCCAAGGCTCAAAAGGATCAGATCCAAGTCTGAAGTCTGATTGGCTCACCTTCATGGTTGAAAGTCAATCTAATTATCTTGTTGATTTGCATCCTAATGTTCTTTTGAAAAAGGATTGATGTTAGTGTTCTATACATTAGACCTAGGATCCCTTTTTCAACATTTCAAATACTAAGTTGAAAGCAAGTATTATCAACTAAGTTGAATTCTCATAAGTCTCATGTTGGTATATGAGCTGCAATATCTATGCTACTTATGGATCAAATGACCACTTGGAAAGAGGCATGATTTTTGATCTGCCAAGTCAGATTTCTTCAATGTCCTTGGTCAATGTTCTCCATACCTGCTCTATATATTAGTAAATGTATGCCGATCCAAATCCTATCCCCTGCAAAAGAGTAACCCTAGGTAGAATTTCAACCAAATGTTGCTAGCCAGGAGCAGAAATTTTTTCTAGATTTTATCAGGGCTGTGAATTCTTAAATCTTTTGCTGCTTTGGGAGATTATTTAGAGCAAAACTTAAACACTTTGTGCCCCTGCTGCCATCTTGTAGCATGCAAGCTAGAACTTCTTACACTTAAAATTTTAGAAGTACTTCAAATTCTGTTTAGGCAGATTTGCCAAATATTGTAGAGGAAGTTCAAATTTGAAATTTTATTAAATGTTCAAGTGACCAGAAACGATTAATGGGTCTGGGACAAATTGAAGTCAATGTGTAGGGTACACCCAATGAGGGGGTGTCTGAAGTATCACCCAAAGGTGATACCCAATTGAATAAACACACAAAACAAGTTAAATTCAAGTAAACATAAGAGCAAGAACAAACGAAAGCATGTTTTTATGACAAAACAGATATTAATCATTTGGGTTATCTTCAACTTTGTATGTAGCATTTGAGGGTTTTCCTTTGTTTAAGCTATGTCAACCATAGTTACTAGGAAACTCGAGAAAAAATGGGGATCCCATCCTTCTCATACCCACATCTCCTAGTTCGTACGCACACACACGTAGATACATATATGTCAATACAGCTATACCTCTCAAACTTCACCCATCCTTTGCAATCAAGCCATGCAATTTTATGTGAGCTTTTGGATCTAAAAGATGCCACTCATGACAAGACTTGGACAACTAATGATGTCACTCTTGTTATTTGATTTGGGTATTGCTTAAGAAATGTTTTAGATTAAATGGGCTTTTTAGTATTTCCAAGATCTATCTAAAAGATCTCACTCAATTTGTAGTAGAATAGGTTCAAAAATATTGATTTAGGGTTTTAGCTTATAGGAGAGATGGTGATTGTGAACTTTAAGGTAGAGGTTCATGATTCCATCTCCAACGATTGTCACATCCATGGCCAACCAAATAAATGTGGTGCTTGGAGGTCCTAGTGGGTGGTGAGTTCTTTCCTTTGCTTGTTATAATCGTAATGGTGTAAGATGGTTGTTTATGTGTAATTTCTAGGATGTTGTATCCTCACAAAATGAATTGGCTCTATAAAATTATAATAGTACCAAGACTATCATTGAAACAGTTAATCAAGTCATGAAAGATCTTAAATTAAAGTTGATGACAGATTAGATAGGCTTAAAGATGAAGAAACATTTCACTTTTCAGTATCATCGTAGAACCTAATTGATAATTGTTTGGTATGGATCTGGGTTATTTCTATAATAAATTCACTTTGTTGGGATTCTAGAAAGGGCACAAGAACAATTAAGTGGTTTTCCCGACTAGTATATTGTGGTTGGGGTAATTCAGGATATAAATGCAATGATACATGCATCAGAGTTAAAGGAATCATAGAAGCAAAAACAATTTCCATTGCAGTTTAAAATTTCTTTAGAGACATGTTGTATCTTGCTAGCTCTCATTTACCATGTACTAGTTGTTAGTTGAAATGAGGTTGTGATGTATGATTTATTGTATACTGCCTTTCATGTATTCATTCATTTCCAATATATGTGCTTGCTTTACAAGGCAATGCATTTTCAATGGGTCTATTACAAAAACATATGGAAAAAGATGGACTCGAATAGTGAAATAGAATTATACCATCCAAAAGTCTGTGATTGGTTCTATACTATATGAACACTGTAAAAGAAACCCAATGGGTTCATTAAAAAAATTTATGGAAAAATGTAGAGTAGAATCATTAAATGAAGTATGCCATCCAAAATTACATGTCTAGAGCTTTCTTTGACATAAGATTCACCTATATTTGATGAACTATCAATTACATGTCTAGAGCTTTCTTTGACATAAGATACACCTATATTTGATGAACTATCAAAATCCAAAATGATTACATAAGGCTACCTGGACACCCCTGCAACCCAAAGCTTCTACATTGGTGTACAGTGTGTTTCGAAAGGGGGTGAATGTCTTGGGGAGTCGTGTGAGAAAATTTTCTAAGAGGCAAGTGTACTTTTAACTCCTACTAAATTTGCGGCATTGCCATCAATTATCTTGACAATTGAACTTGATAACAAAAATGAAAAGGATGAATCTTAAGCGTGCTTTGAGGATCTTTGTTACACAAACTTTGAAGCAGCCCAGACACATCAAGAATGAAGATTGGTGAACATTGGGGTTAGAGTGTACATTAAAGATAAATATTTGGAGACCTAGGTTATCTTGATGATGTCAATGATCAGTTGGCATGAAACAAGCATGTGACTGGATGATCACCAACATTTGCTGACTCTTTTCTTGTTGTTACTTGTTGACTCAAGGTTTGTATTCAAGTGAGGTAGTGGTTTGCAGTGTCTGGTCATCCAACAATGGTACCAAGAAAAAATCTGTTAAGAGAAGCAAACAAGATCAAAAAGATGCCAGGTTGGACAAGATCAAGAATGAGGTTGCAAAGGATTATGATAGAAAATCTTACACTTGTGCAAAGAGGCAATGACTCTAGGGAGGGCATGCTAAATAGAGAGCTCAGAAAGAAAGGCTTCTTGAAGCACTCATAGGATATGTGTGTAGCCTTTGAAGTCCACCAAGTATGAATTCAGTTTTTGAAGCTATTTTTTGAAGATTCATCAAACAAAAATTCATTGTAATCTTAGGGTCCATCTTAGTCATTGATAGACCTGAGATTTTGAGTAAATGAGAATGAGGAGGAAGCATGTCCCAAGGCCTATGGAGGAGGTGAAGTGACAAGTTGCAAGTGGTTCTCAAAGTTGGTCAGAATAAGTAGCTGCTACACATCTAGTAATGCTTAGGATGGGAATTTAAGGAGTATGAAACAACATTCTAGTAAAAGGGGAGGATCTTGGTGTTTGAGGATCACCGAGAAGAAAGTAGGAGTGTTTGAAGTTATATGAAGCCCAAAATTGTTTTATTATTGAGATTGGAGGTGTTATAAAAGAATTAGGTGGAGGGAGTTAGGGGTAATAGGGCCTTGGTGTTTACGGAGGTTTGTGTCCATGGTATGTGCCTTGATTTAATTTTCTATAGGAAAAAAACAACATTACAGGTTAGCAGTGATATGATACTGGGTGAAGCAACATGTTCTGTCAAATTTTACTAGACATGCTATCTAGTTTAGTAGAACATGACTTTTTGTTTTTCTAGAAAAGAGCATAGCATAAGAAACAATTGATATCATCCTCAAAATGGCTTCAAAACAGATAGACAGATGAAAGTGCATGCACATGGACATTTTTCCTGGAAATGATTTCAAAGACATAGATAGACATGAAAGTGCATGCACAGGAGCAAGGAATTGGTAAGAAGGGTTGCCTATAGCTTGGCTTGGAAGCAACATATAATAAGGCATACCAGGGATGGTTGTGAGTTGAATGCCAGTTAGTTAATATGTCAACACAATGCTACAACTTAAGGAGTTGGAAAATGAGTATGAATTTGAAGAATGGATAAAAATTTGATGGAAACAAAATTAAATAAGAATGTAAGAGTAAGATCAAGTTGTCTTGTTGCCAATGACAGATTAACAAAATGAGCAAGTGTGAATCAAGTCAAATTACAAGGAATCATCTCTACCACCAGGATGAAGATAGAAGATATGTGACTTCTAAATTGGTATGAAGCCCAAACCAATAAGAAGAATGAGACACAACATCCCTAGGAGGAGGAAGATTTAAAGCCTATTGAATTACATGTTGGGAAAGTTAGCTGTCCTGCAATAATAGAATTGGCACCATCTACTCCATTAAGAATGGAGAATAAAACAGAATCAAGTTAAGTTTTTTCCCCAAGTATGGTCAATCAGGAGGATTGATATTGGCATCGTCTTAATTGGAAAATTTAAAATTGGGGACCGGATTATTGAAGGTAAGAAGAAGAGGCTTTACATTTTTTTTGAACTTTGGTATATTTTATGGCAAACAAAAGTGCTAATGGATTCAATCAGGAGTTGCTCAAATTGTCAAATTGGCATGGACAGATCTAGTAATTCAGCATATTGCGAAACAGGATGCAACTTGTTATCCTGTAACATACTCTGCTGTTGTAATTACATGCCCACTCCAAGCAATATAGTGTTTATCAAAATTTTTGGAAGATAAGTTAACAACATATCCCTCATGTTCACCAAAACAATTACCAGGTATTAGGCATTTTAAAAGCTCCCCTATCAATGGTCCAGATGAAACAAAAGAACATTAGCAACAACATTAAGTATATAGCCTAAAATTGTGGTGAAAGCTGGGAAAACATTTCTTACCTTTGCCTAGACTATTGTTTGCTTATACTTTTACAAACTAACGTATACATTAGCCAAAACAATCTGCAGATTTTCATAAGGAAATTCAATGCTCAAGGATAAGGTATTCACTCAAGTTTTTTGTAAGTTATGTGGCTGCAAGATTAGACATTTTAGCTATTTCTTTCTAAATAGCGAAGGATGCATCCCAGCTTCACATGAGCCTTCTTAATTCTAAATAAATATATACCCTGTTACTACTACAGAAGTGTAATGTCCCCATTTTGGCCATACGCTCTTCGTTTGGTTTTAGCCTATTTCCGGAAATCCATAGGCTACTCAGATGTGCGAATTTAGGGTTTCCACTTTCATTAAGTCTTGCTTCCAGCTCAGTTTTGCTTTCTGTTGGTTTTGAGGTAAACTTACTATTTTTGGCAATGGCTATTTTTAGTAAGTCTAATTTTGGCAGTGGCATCATCAGCAGTTCAACTCAAGTCATCTTATTATCCATCAGTTTCAATTTGGCTTTGGGTTTGATTTTCTTCATGAGTTGAGTTTATACTTAGTCAAATTTCATGTTTCTCAGTTGTACCCCACGCCTAGGAGTAATAACTTCATGTTGTTTTAAAAGAGGGGCCATTAAGGGGGTCAATTGTGCATTTAATGATTTATTAAATGCTTTATTGTTGCAAAGTGAAGTTGGACGCCTAAAGGAGGTTGAGTAATATTTTATTATTTCAAAAAGTAAAAGGCAAAAAGGTGGCGTCCCTTTTGGAAGTTGAAGTGATTCAACTTCTTGGAATTTGAAGAGTTCTTGTTGCTTCATTTGCCAACTAAAGCTTATATATTGCTGCTGTTTGAAGAGCTGATTATCCAATGTTTATGATAATGTTATGCTGTCGGAATGACAACTTGTTTTTTACTTCGAGGGATGCTTACCTCCTAGTTCCAATCCAATTTCGTGTTTGAAAGATAACACCTAGTTGGTATTATTGCTGCTTCTCAATCAGACTAGCAGATTGTGCTTCAAAATTGGTGAATTTTGGTGAGAACTTCAGTTTTTATGTTGCTGGTGTATACACAGCTGAAGGTGGTTTTCATTTACAGCTTTTGGTATGAATTTATTTTGGTTATGGGTATTTGATCATTGCATTTCTATGATAATGGCGACCATAATTGGAGATTTTTAGATTTTAATTCCAAGTTTTTGATTTTTCCAAGAGAAATCGCCCCTCTACAGGGCCGTACCATCTCATGAGTGCTTTGGGATTCGTGCAAGAATAATATCTTGAGTTTTGATGCAGTTTTGTAGTTTGAGTTTGGGCACCATCCTTCTAGAAGGTCTTTGCAAAACATTCCAGCTTATTCGGAGGTATAGAGAAGGAGTTGTGATAATTTTTATGAGTTTGCTGTTTGCTGATAGACATTTCCAGATTGCAGATTTTTATATCAGACTTGTTAGTTTTTGATATAATGCTGGTTTGAGCTTCAATTCTTCATCTTATATCATTGTAAATGTTAGAGGAAGTGATACTCTAACTGTTTAATGTTCTTGGAAGATTATCTATTCTATTTGCAGCTGTTCTTATTCTTTGTAAAGCTAGTTAGTAGTACTAACAGCTCTTCCTTTACTTGCTGCAATTTTATATCTGTTTTACACTCCCACAATTGAGTGGTTGAGTTTTAGAATAAACATATATCTTGTTTGTAATTTCCCCCCACGTTATAAGTGGTTGTGTGGACAGTATTCCCCCCACGTTAATAAGTGGAAGAGTGGATTTAAAGGCTGGCTTGCCGCCTAATAATTGTTGTAAACTCACCCACTGAATAAGTGGAGTATTCCCACCGCTTGTGGATGCCTGCACCAGCAGATGAATTTTACTTTCAGCTCTGTTTATGCTTAACGATCCTTTGACCATATGCTATCACCTCGCCCACATTGGGATCTTGGTGAACATTCTTGGTTAGAGTTATCTTTTTTGCTGGTTTACATTTTGGAGCTAACGCTAATCAGTGTTTGGTTGCTGATTTGAATGTTAATTTTGGAAAAAAATTAATGGGGAATATTTCAAGAAGCAACTTGGATTTGTGGTTTTTCATTACCAGGAATTAGCTATCTGCTACTTTCTTTGCAGTTAAGATTTTTTAGAATATTTTAACATTCCTCTTTTTCCTTTGTCTAGATTGAAATTAGGCGACCGCACCCAGTTTAGGAGTATACAGGCTATCCTCAAATATATAAAATGTAGAACTTTGAACATAATACCTTAGAGAATCACGAATTCTGGTAGTATGCATATCTGGAGGAAGGGATAAATTCATAACATTTTGCAAATATCATATATTTGGTCTTTGTTTGTAATATAAAATCTTAGTGCCATGACTGCATTGGAAATTATTTCTATATATGCATGAATTATATTAAATTAACATTATTATATATCAAATATAAAATAAAACTATATATGTCAGACTCATTCCAAATTGTGTATTGTGTAATATTGAAATATATATTTTAGGATGAACTGAATATTACAATTATGAACGTATTTAAAATATACACGCATTAATATAAAACACAACAATATAATTTATACAACATAGACATTAAGTCATTATCAAAGCTGAGACTCAAGGCCTTTGATTCTGCCTGTATGTTCTGTTTAATAGAATAATACGAATGCATTTGATTTTCCAAGCCTAAGAGAGATCATAGAGCTAACCCAGATATAATAGGCTAGATTGGATTTTAGAAGAAGAGAAAATAGAATAAGTTATGATATTGAAGATTACTCTTTGCATTAATAGTCTTCTTAAAAAATATGGAATGCATAGTGTTTGTTTTTAAAAATGGCCACATCTTCTGACTATGTTTAACATTGTTGTTTCCTAAGCACTTAATGGCTCATGAGATACTATAACTTTGCTATGTATCATATCAGAAAATTATAATTTTTTTTACTCAAAAGCGTGTAGAAGGAAGATAAGCATCAAATCTGGAGTAATTGAAATTCACACTTTTTTTCTTTGGTTCCTTCATTTGTTTCAATGCATGATATTTTTTAAAAAATTGCATGAGTTCTGGTTGTTAGCTGCTTCTGTGGCAGTTACTATGCTTTAGTGATTTGTTTTCATCGAATTTTCTTGTTGAAAGCTGTTGTTTGTCTTCTTGGCACAGTTACAGGTATATTTGTAGGCTGTAGCTATTTTATTGGTGTTTTATGCAGCACTGGATTGAAAGCCATAAAGAAGATAAATTGTGATATGGAAATTGCTCTATCGTAAAATTATTAAAATGCAGATCCTTAGCCATGTTTTTTATCAGATTCAGCTATTCTGATATTTTACATCACAAAGCTGGATTACCTCTTTTCTATTTCACTTGGAATTATGTTCTTTCCATCAAATTAACTGTCTGCAAGTTGCATCTACAAACTGTACTGCAACATAATTAACAAACCATCATGTACAATCTTTAATAATTGTGGATCCATGAGGGCTTTCAAGCATTATAACTTTCTGATACTAACTTAGTCTTTGATCATTGTGGGATTTTGTCTGAAGGCAAGGATCACAGAAGCTTGATGTTGCAAAAATGCATGTAATGTCTGAGGAAGGAAACACAGTGATCAGCGGTTCCAAAAGGCAAGAAAAGATGACATCAGAAAAAATGGTAATGGAATCAGTGTTCTCCATTGTCTGAGTTTGCTATCAGTTCATGAACTAATTGTGCCTCTGTTTTAGTTTTTGATTTTCTTCTTTTAGCATGATTAGTTTTTGATTGTCTTCTTTTAGCATGACTAGTTTTTGATTCCTATATATATTTCTGGAAGTTTCTTATCAATGTTACATGAAGTTTCTAGGATGTGGAGACTTACCCCTTGGATGTCTAAAAAATTTCAAGGGACATTGAGGGAATTCAGATATAAAAAATTAAATATGTAGAATCTTATTTATGATTAATGACTATACACAAATGAAGAATCATTATATATTATCATATAATCAAAATAATAAATACATTGAGTTTTAACTTCACAATCTCATTATTTGACATTAACTGATACTTCAAAATGGAACAAAAACTAAAATACTTCAAATCAGCATATCACATTTTAAAAATTGATGTTCATTAGACTAAAAGTTGAAGTGACAAGTTTACTGTTTAAAGATTAATATCCTGTCATATGAAAATATAAATCAAATCCAAAACATTGAAATAGCAACGAGTTGTATAGAGAAAGTACTAATAGCAAAAGGGTAAATACTAAAACTAAAAGTATTACAAATAACAAAAATGCAAAATTCTTGGTTCATGGCTTGTGTTTGTGCCATGGCTATTGCTTTCTTCTTAGCTTCCATGCTCTATAGTTGTCTTAAGGATCAATGCCATACATGGAAATTTCACAGTTTATCATCACTCTCAGATCCCTTAGCTGATCAAACAGGCTCAAGACATGTCAACTAATCCCATCATTTGATGTTAACTAATAATTCAAAGTGGAACAAAAGCAAAACTGAGCCATCATATCACATTTTAAAAATTGATATTCATGAGAACTTGAAGTGACAAGTTTAAAGACTAATGCTATCTTTGCCAGATAAAATTATAAATCATAAAAGGCAATCCAAATCCCAAACATTAAAGTAGTAATGAGTTGTATAGAATAAGCAGTAGCACTAATATAAAAAAGAATAGAGTATTACAAATAATAATAAGAAATGAAGCTTGTTCATGGCTCATGTTTGTGCCATACCTATTGCTTTCTATGTAGCTTCCAGGTGTTCCAAAGTTGCGATCAACGTCATATGTGGAAATATTATCATCACCCTCAAATACCATAGCTGATCAAACAGGCCTAGGGACCAGCAATCCAACTAATACCTCCTCACCAGTCCATGTGGTCTACCTGGGATTAGCATGTCCTATTGTAGTGTCCCTAGGATAATTCCAATCTCAAACATAAAATAGTAATAAATTCTTCTAAATACTAAATACTAAATGGATTAAAACAGGTCCTGCAAACAACACAAAAGACATAGAACCTGATTCATGGCTAGTGTTTGTGCTACTGCTAATGATCTATCTTCATCTTAAATGTGCTCTAAGTTTCCTCAAGGATCAGCATCATATGTGGAAATGTTATCATCACTGTTTGGATCCTTTGGCAGATGAAATGCAGATTAAATATTAAAATAGCAAAAAACTAAAAGTCTTGCAAATAACTAGAAAATGAAACATGGTGGAAGCCAGACTCATGGCTCATGTTTTTGTGACACTGTTGCTCTATCCTAAGCTTCTAAGTGCTCAGGAACCCCAACTATTCCTTGCTGAAGATCTATCCTTCGTCTTTTTTAATAGTCAACGCCCACTGATATGAACAATAGCCAACTACTCCTTTGAAATATTGCTTCTACAAATGTAAAACTACTGTAAAATGGATGAAAAATCACTAAAACCAGATATAGTGACTTAGGAATTCACTGATGTAGAGACTTTGCTGCTGATATGACTGTTGTAGATGAAAATACTACTGAGTTCCAATGAGAAATATGGTAAATTTATAAGCTGAAAAGTATTCAATGAACTTGCTAATAAGAATACACTGTTGAACACCCTGCAAACAGGCGAATCCTGAATATCTTCAAACAGCTGATACGCAGTCATTTTAGAATGAATTTACTGCTGCTAATGTCTGCTGAAATCACAAAGGCAATCTGCCTTTTTGTGTTCTGCTCTTTCTGCAAAAAGGATGAATCTGCTGTGCCGAAGACTGCTGATGACATTCAATGGTCTGCTGCTGTTGGGAAACAATGAAGTGTAGAAGCCTTACTCAAACACTAACTTATTCTCAAACAGGCACCAATGTCTACTAAATATAGCTCAGTTTTCTCCTGCTGATTTTGCTATTTAGGACTTGACTTGTCTTTAAATTTGGACACTGCACCTAAAAATACCAGATTCATTTTTAGAAATGCTGATTGGCCCTGTTACTTGAGGTAGCCCACTAATAGACATACAACTTCTGCCTTTCAAAATGCCCTCAGCCTATAATAGGCACGCACCTAACAGCATGAAGGAGCCTTCAAATTCACCTTTCTGAGCGGGTGTCAATGCATGCAAATATCGTTTCAATTTGTAAACAAAGTTTTCTTTATTGAAGTGCATCCCTGACAATGATAATTGCTTTCAAAATTCAAAGTAGAAGCCTCTTCATAGAGGTTCACCATCAATGCAACTAGTTTTGAACTTAAAATCTGAGCTTGAATTTCTTCAGATAGGTGTACACCTGATAAAGGAATTTTAACCTTGTTTTTTCTTCAGTTAGGGGTGCAGTCATATAAGGGAATTGTAGATTTGTTTTCAGTTGTCAGTTTTCCTTTGGATAGGTGTATGTTCAAGTTCAACAATGAGTATTTGATCTCTGTTTCAGAATGCATTTTCTTCACATAGGTGTGCACCTGTACATGTAAAATTGATCCTTGATTTGAAACACCTGTTTTCTTCGCATATGTGCAGACATGTCTACATGATTTTGAACTTGATCTTTAAACTGATTTTCCTTCATAAACATGCACACCAATACAAGCAGTTACAGATTTTGTCTTTGAATAAATGTATCTTCAATCAGGTGCACACTTCATATTGCAATTTCTGAGTTTGGATTTTTAACTTTGCTAGTCCTTTATCCAACATGCACCTCACAATGGGAAAATCATCTTTGAAAAGTGAATCTCTTTTTGCTTCATATAGGTGTGCACCTCTATATGTAAATTAATCCTTATGACGAGTTAACCTCATTCTACCTTATCAGGTGCACACTAATAATGCAAATTTAATTTGTTTTGAAATGTCAAATTCATTTTCCTTTACATAGGCTCGTCCCAGATGGTGTGATTCTGATCCTTCAAAAATAAAACACATTTTCCTTTACAAGGTGTGTCTCTGTTAATGTGATTTCAATCCTTGATTTGAATGTTCATTTTCTTCACACAAGTGCACCTCTGACAGTGAGATTTTGAACTTGAAATTGAAAATCTGATTTCCTTCATAGAGTGCACCTTTGACAATGGGATATCAGACTTCAATTCTCTTACTTTGCTTTTCCACTTATAGATAGGTGCATGCTTGATCTCTTGCCTCGGCAAATTTCTTCAATAAAAACTATCTTTCTTCTTTATTGGTGTGATAGCCTTTCACTTTTTCTTTGCATGGAATTGAGAATGAACTCTAAAGCTTTTTTCCATGATCCCTGTGAAGATATATAATAGGACAACAAAGACAGCAGCTGCACACTATTACACAAGTAATTGGTAAAATGTTCGATGATATTTACGAGAGCAATGTGCTCAATAAATACATTACAGAATGTACAAAAAACGGGAAGTTTCTAAAAAGAAACTTCAAATAAGATCAGAGACGATTTTATCACAATAATTTACAATACTTTACAATATTGCATGAAGCGTGATATGTAGCTCACTGCAAAACTCAAGTCAGGTCTAGTGGCAGTGAGATAGATGAGGCTGCCCACTAGTTGCTTGAAGAATGTTTCATCTACCACAGGTGAATCGGACTTAGCTGACAACTTAAGCCCTTTTTCCATGGGTGTGGAGACAGGTTTACAATCTTGCATTCGGAACTTATCCAAAAGACTTTGAGCATACTTGGACTGAGAGATGAAAATGCTACTCTTTGTCTGCCAAACCTCAACACCTAAACAATAATGCAGGAGGCCCAAGTCTATCATGTCAAAAGTTTTACACAAATCCTGTTTGATCTCAGCGATCAAATGTGTCGAACTGCCAGTAATGATCAAGTCATCCACATAGACAACAACAATCAGGATCTCATTACCAGTATTCTTGACATACAGGTTCGAGTTAGATGGACTCCTTTGAAAGCCATGATTTGTGAGGCACTTGTCAATTTTTATGTACCAAGCCTGAGGAGCTTGTTTCAGGCCGTAGAGTTCTTTGACCAATCTGCACACCTTCTGTTCTTGACTAGCAACTTTGAAACCTGGAGGCTGTGTCATGTATACTTCCTCCTTCAACTCATCGTTGAGGAAAGCACTCTTCACATCCATCTGATGGACCTTCCAACCAAGTTGGGCTGCTAAGGCAAGGACGAGCCGTATGGTACTCATTTTGGCTATAGGAGCAAAGGTCTTCTCATAGTCAATCCCTTCTTTTTGTGAGAACCCCCGTTCAACCAGACAAGCTTTGTACTTGTCAAGGGTTCCGTCAGCGTTGTACTTCACCTTGTACACCCATTTGCAGCTAATGAGCTTCTTCCCTGGAGGAAGATTAGAAAGGACCCAAGTGTGATTCTTCTGAAGACTCTGGTATTCAGATTCCATTGCCTTTTCCCACTCAGGAATTCTTTTAGCCTTTGAATATGTTTGAGGCTCATAACACTCTATATGTTGGCCATGAGAGCAAAATTCACTGTAGACTGTGTTGATGATAGCAGCGTCTGTTGCATCCTTCCAGCGATATCATTACTTTGAATAAATTAAATAATAGCTATAAGCTATCTAATTTATAAGATCTCAAGAGGCACAATTTTTTTGTAAAGACATCTATTTGTTAAGCAAACAAATTATAATGAAGAGACACAATTTTCTTCAAGGCCGACCTTGATACAAAAAGGCGCGAATTTCAAAAGAGACGTCTTCTTGTTAAGATGCGATGCTGGCCGACATTGTGTTTTGTAGAGTCACGTCCTCTCCTCCAATTTGTATATATATTCGCTGGCATTCTCATTGTTTATATCATTTTCAAGCAAGTTCAAATAATCATTTTTGTAAGTGCGAATTACTCTAAAGAGCAGTGTGAATTATTCTAAGAGCAGTGCGAATTCTTCTAAGAGCAGTGTGAATTCATCAAGGGCAGAATCGAATACTGTCAGGTGCAGATTATTATCTGCTTCTGTATCTTGTGTAGGTGCTGCAGAATTGGCCTTGTTATTGGCCTCATTGTAAAGAGAATTGTTGCCTCTATTTATATATATAAGTGAGATCTTTGTTGCTGGGTTTTTCTCCCTCAAGAGGAGGGTTTTCCCAGGGTATCTGCTGTGTTATTGTGTCTGATTTTGAATTAATTTTCTGTGCATTTATCTGATCACTAAATTTAACATGGTATCAGAGCGGGTGTGAAAAAGATCGTGATTAGATTCGTGCTTTCACAGCATTACTCTATTCTTTGTTGAAGGTTCTTGTCTATCTACATCATTTAAGATGGTGAACGGACTAAAGATCGAGGATAGACTCAATGGAGCTTCAAACTACACCTCATGGAGATTCCGAATCATGCTTACATTAGAGGAGAATGATTTGGTTGAATTTGCGGAGACCAAGGTTCTCGAACCTGAAGAGGAAGAAGAGAAGCTGCAATGGAGGAAGAAAGATATCAAAGCAAAGAAGTTGCTAGTTGACTCCGTTAAAGACCACATCGTCCCTATTGTTTATAAGTTGAAGACTGCAAGGGAGATGTTCAAAACCTTGGAAGAAATGTATGAAATCAACAACACCAGCCGGGCTCTTGCGCTGAAGCAACAACTTCATCATGTGAAGATGACGAAAGGAGAGACCGTGATCGCCTACTTCATGAGGATTGCAGAATTGAGGGATCAGCTCTCCACAATTGGCCATATGGTTGAAGATAAAGATTTGACAATGCTTGCACTCAACGACTTGCCATTATCTTGGGAGTCCTATATTCAAGGAATTAGTGCGAGGTCCAAACTCCCGAAGTTTGATCGTTTGAGGGCCGATTGTATCCAAGAGGAATCAAGGTTGATGGCTAGAGGTGTTGGTCCAAGTTCTTCTAGTCAAGAAATCCATGTTCTTGCAGCCCAAGCTTCGAAGAAGAAAGGAAAAGGTGGAAAGAAGGGTCACTTCAAGAGGAATCGTGATAAAGGAAATGATGATGCTCCCCCTTCCAAGAAGAAGCGAGACTTGTCTAAAATTCAATGCTTTAGGTGTGACAAGTTTGGTCATTTTTCCAAACATTGCCCTGACAGACCTAAGCATCAAGCCTCCGTTGTAGATGTAGAGAATGTTTCTCCTCAGAAAGATGAATATCTGTTTTGCTCAGCCTTGTCAAGTAATGTTGTCACCGACACCAACACATGGTTGATTGACAGTGGTGCTTCTCGTCACATCACCGGATTCAAGGAGCACTTATCAAGCTTGGTGAAGAAAGACTCTTTGGAACAAGTTATCATTGGAGATGATGCTAGTTACACCGTGAAAGGGATTGGGATCTCTACTCTCCATTTGGATTCAGGCATCACACTTCAGTTGAGCAATGTTCTTTATGTTCCGGGGATCAAGCGCAATCTCATCTCTATTTCAGCCCTAGAAGATAAAGGATATCAAATTGCCTTCTCAAAAAGCAAAGTTCTTGTATGGATGGAGAACTCTAGCTTCAAGGATGCTCAAGTTATTGGAGTTAGACATGAAAGTCTTTACAGGGTTTGCACTCGTCCTCTACAAGCCTTGGTTCATGATACTTCTTCTCTATGTGATCTTTGGCATCGAAGATTGGCGCATCTACACTTCCTTGCCTTGCCTATTATGGAGAAGATGGTGACAGGTCTACCTAAGTTCGACAAGGAGCATGAAGGCACTTGCAAGGGATGCGCTCTAGGTAAGAATGTAAAAGCCACCTTTCATAGTAGTGAAAATAGATCTAAGAGTATTTTAGATCTCATCCATTCAGATTTATGTGGTCCTATGTCTGTTTCGTCTTCAAGCGGATTTTTGTATTATGTACTGTTTATTGATGATCACTCTAGGAAAACTTGGATTTATTTCTTGAGGTCTAAAGAGTTTGAGGAAGTATTAGCTAGATTTAAGGAGTTCAAAGCCTTAGTAGAAAATCTTTCTGGTAAAAGAATTAAGGTCCTTAGATCTGACAATGGTGGAGAATATACCTCTGGTAGTTTTCTAGACTTTTGTATTAATGCAGGGATTAAGAGGGAGTTCTGTGTTCCCTATAATCCTCAGCAGAATGGTGTTGCAGAAAGAAAGAACAGGACAATCATGGAAGCAGCAAAGGCCATGATTCATGATCAAGATTTGCAGACTTTCTTATGGGCAGAAGCCTCCAGGACAGCTGTATATGTGCAGAACAGAAGTCCTCACAAGGTCTTGGAGAATATAACTCCAGAAGAAGCCTTCACAGGGAAGAAGCCTGAAGTCAGTCACTTAAGAATCTTTGGATGTCCTGTTTATATCCATGTTCCGAAGGAGAAGAGAACTAAGTTGGAGCCTTCTGGCAAGAAGGGCATCTTTGTGGGCTACAGCGAGACATCTAAAGCCTACAGAATTTACATTCCAGGACAAAAGTTGATCGAGATCAGTAGGGATGTTACTTTTGAGGAAGACATTGCATTTAGGAGATCCAAGGGCACTCACATGGAGTTCAATAATGAAGAGTCTCCTCAGGATATGGAAGTTGACCATACTCCTGAGATTCAGAGGGAGACTGTTGAACCAAAAGAAGATACTGATCCTGTTGAACCCTTGGAGCCTACTGATGGGCCTACTGACATTGTCATTGGAAGAAAGAGACCTCTATGGGCTAGGCGTACTATGCAAGAGGCAGAAAGCTTTGCAGCTCCTAGAGGCACATTCAGAGAAAGTAAAAGGCCTCATAAGTTCTTTAATTATGTTGCCTTGATGAGTCAGATTATTGATTTAGAGCCTTCATGTGTTGAAGAAGCATCCAGTCATCAGGTTTGGAGAGATGCAATGGTAGAGGAGTATCAATCAATTCTGAAGAATGATGTTTGGGACATTGTTCCTAGACCTAAGAGCAAATCAGTGGTATCTTCGAAATGGCTCTTCAAAATCAAGCATGCTGCAGATGGGAGCATTGAGAAGTATAAGGCAAGATTTGTGGCTCGAGGGTTTTCTCAGAAAGAGGGAGTTGATTACGAAGAAACATTTGCTCCTGTTGCTCGTTACACTTCTGTTAGAACTATCATTGCCATTGCTGCATCGAGAGGATGGAAGATTCATCAGATGGACATAAAGATAGCTTTTCTCAATGGTGTAATTGAGGAAGAAGTTTACATTGAGCAACCTGATGGTTTTGAAGTTCATGGGAAGGAGTCATGCGTGTAAGCTGAAGAAGGCCTTGTATGGTCTTAAGCAAGCTCCTCGTGCTTGGTACGAAAGGATTGATCGATGCCTATCTAGTTTGGGCTTCTTGAAGAATGATGCTGATTAAAATCTCTACTTTAAGGTAATCAATGGTGATGCATTAATATTGGTTTTATATGTTGATGATTTGATCCTTACTGGAGAAGATCACCTGATTCTCAAGTGTAAGAAGGAGTTGACTTTAGAATTTGAGATGAAGGACCTTGGGCTCATGCATTACTTCCTTGGTTTAGAAGTCTGGCAGAAATCAGATGAGATGATTCTAAGTCAAGGAAAGTACACCATTGATATACTTAAGAGATTTGGCATGATGGATTGCAAATCCATGTCTACACCTATGGAGACCAACCTACATAAATTGAAAGAGGCTGCAGCTAGTTCAAATTTGGTGGATCCTACATTGTACAGACAGCTAATTGGATCCTTGATGTATCTAGTTAACACTAGACCTGATATTTGCTATGCAGTGAGTGCACTTAGCCAGTTTATGTGTGATCCGAGACAGATACATCTTGTTGCAGCTAAACATATCTGAGATACTTGCATGTTGGATATGGGTTGAGGTATACTTCAGATGCAGACTTGGAGTTACATGGTTTTAATTGGGCAGGTCACAGATCGAAGAGCACCTCTGGTTGTTGCTTCAGTTTGGGTTCTGCTATGATTTCCTGGTGCAGCAGGAAGCAGTCATCTGTAGCATTGAGTACAGCAGAGGCCGAATATATTGCAGCTTGTATGGCAACTCGGGAAGCAGTGTGGCTTCGTAAGCTCCTTGTAGGATTGTTTGGACAATCAATGAAGCCCACTATTATCCATTGTGATAATCAGAGTTGCGTGAAGCTTTCTGTTAATCATGTGTTCCATGACAGAACGAAGCATGTTGAGATCAAGTACCACTACATCAGAGATATTGTACTGCGGAAGGCTGTACAGTTGAAGTACATCAGCACTGATGAGCAGATGGCAGATATTCTCACCAAGCCTCTCTCCAGGATAAAGTTTGTATACTTTCGAGATAAGCTTGGTATGGTGGAGAATCTAGCCTTGACTGAGAAAGAGTCTTAGTATCAGTGAGCCATTCTATGAGTCCTCTGCGAGAGAAGTTCGAGGTGATATTCCTTGTTCCTTATATTTTACCATAGTATGGTTGTAGCCATTATGGTAGATATCGTGTTGAGGCGATATCCAATATCATGTTGAGGTGATATTTATCTTTTACCATAATATGGTTGTAGCCATTATGGTAGATATCATGTTGAGGCGATATCCAATATCACGTTGAGGTGATATTCATCTGTTACCATAGTATGGTTGTAGCCATTATGGTAGATATCGTGTTGAGGCGATATCCAATATCACGTTGAGGTGATATTTATCTTTTACCATAGATTGGTTGTAGCCATTATGGTTGATACCGTGTTGAGGCGATATCTAATATCATGTTGAGGTGATATTCTTCTTTTCACATCTGGTTGTAGCCAATGTGATGGACATCATGTTGAGGTGATATGTCTTGTGCAGTTGGAAGTATACTCCTTAGCTGAGAGGGAGTGTTGATGATAGCAGCGTCTGTTGCATCCTTCCAACGATATCATTACTTTGAATAAATTAAATAATAGCTATAAGCTATCTAATTTATAAGATCTCAAGAGGCACGATTCTTTTGTAAAGACATCTATTTGTTAAGCAAACAAATTATAATGAAGAGACACAATTTTCTTCAAGGCCGACCTTGATACAAAAAGGCGCGAATTTCAAAAGAGACGTCTTCTTGTTAAGATGCGATGCTGGCCGACATTGTGTTTTGTAGAGTCACGTCCTCTCCTCCAGTTTGTATATATATTCGCTGGCATTCTCATTGTCTATATCATTTTCAAGCAAGTTCAAATAATCATTTTTGTAAGTGCGAATTACTCTAAAGAGCAGTGCGAATTATTCTAAGAGCAGTGTGAATTCTTCTAAGAGCAATGTGAATTCATCAAGGGCAGAATCGAATACTATCAGGTGCAGATTATTATCTGCTTCTGTATCTTGTGTAGATGTTGCAGAATTGGCCTTGTTATTGGCCTCATTGTAAAGAGAATTGTTGCCTCTATTTATATATATAAGTGAGATCTTTGTTGCTGGGTTTTTCTCCCTCAAGAGGAGGGTTTTCCCAGGGTATCTGCTGTGTTATTGTGTCTGATCTTGAATTAATTTTCTGTTTACTTATCTGATCACTAAATTTAACAGACTGTTGTTTGCTCTTGTTTCTGGATGGTCTACCCTCAATGAGCTCATCAGCACGAAGATCACTGATAGTCTTAGGCCACCATTTCGGTTGGAGAGTAGAAGTACCAACATCAGATGTAACAGGAGGAGCTGGATCTAGTTGTTGTTTTGGAACAAGTTCAGCAGGGGGATTTTCACTATCATCCAGAGGAAACTTAGGTTGAGCATCATCAAAGACTAAGTCTTCATCATCCCTCCCATCAGGTGAACCTAACGGAAGTCGAACGCCCACATCAGGAGCTTGTAGGGGCTGATCCTCTGAATGTTGAATAGGAGAGGAAAGGTGAAATGGTCCTCGTTCTTCATCAAAGACAACATCTCGATTGAAGATAAGACAATCAGTGTCTATATCAATCAGCCGGTATGCCTTGTGGTTGTCACTGTACCCTGTGAACATGAGTTTCTGGCTCTTGGAATCTAGCTTAGAGTGCTTGGCCTTTGGGATCCAAACATATGCAAGAGAGCCGAAAACCTTCAAATGACTGATCTTGGGTTTGCGACCAGTCCAAACTTCCTCAGGAGTCTTCCCCTCAACGGCATGAGTGGGTGATCGATTAAGGAGATAGATTGCAGTATTGACTGCTTCTGCCGAAAACTTGGTAGGAACACTCCTGTGCTGCAACATGGAGTGAGCCATCTCAACAATCGTACGATTGTGCCGCTCTACAACACCGTTTTGCTGAGGAGTGTAGGGTGTGGTCAACTGACGTTTTATCCCATGGGTATCACAGAAGTTGGAGAATGCATTATAACAAAATTCCCCCCCATTATCTGACCTAAGAGTTATGATACAAGAACTGGACTCTTTTTCTACCAAGGCCTTAAACTTCTGAAATACATTAAAAACTTTTGATTTCTGCTTAAGAAAGTACACCCACATTTCCCTACTATAATCATCAACAAAAAGTAGAAAGTACTTGCAACCAGTTATAGAAGAAGTAAACATAGGCCCACAAATATCAACATGAACTAATTGAAGTACCTTAGAAGCTCGCCAAGAGTCGCCATCCTTGAACAGTGTGCAATGTTGCTTCCCGATCTGACAAGCACCAAAAACACCCTGATGCTAAGTCTAAATGTTAGGCAAGCCATCTACAAGTCCCTCTTGAGCAAGCTGGGAGAGATAGTGCACATTCAAGTGCCCATACCGCTGGTGCCAAAGACTGGTGACAGATGAATTTCTGGCTGCCAAGGCTAACTCCGGAGAATCACCAATGTCCACAAGCTTGTAGAGGCCATGATCCTCTATCCCAACGGCCACCGTTGTGCGAGTCTCATGATCTACAATCGAACATTTGTGTGAGCTGAACACCACATCCATCTGGGGAGAATGCCGCATTATCTAACTGACTGAGAGAAGGTTAAGCTCCATATCAGGTACATAATACACGTTGAGGAATATGAGATCCCTCCCGCCAGACTGAACCTGAACAATGCCTGTGCCGATAACTGTGTATTCCTCACCTCCTCCAAAAATCACTGAGTCAGTGCAAGGGGAAAAATCTATGAACCAGTCACGCCTATGTGAGAAATGACGCGAGGCATCAAAATCTATGTACTAAGCAAAAGATTTGACATGGTCTGCTGGCCTTTTTGCCATGAGTGCATAAAAGGCAGATTCCTTCTGCTCAGAGTGCTCGGCGACATTCACTTTCTATTGAGACCCTCCCTGCTTCTTTTGCTCAGAAGCCAAACGAGCACGACAATCCTTCTTTATGTGGCCAAATTTATGACAGTAGTTGCATTGAACATTTTTCTTCTTTAGGTTGGTAGAGGTCTGACTTGAGCCTTTTTGCTGTGAAGGTTGACCTTTCCCTTTTTGCTTCTACTGGGCTTTAGTTGCAAAGGCTTGCTCTGTGGAGGATGATGATGCACTGTTACCGAACTGTTGTCTCCAGCGATTCTGCTGCAAGAGGATAGTGCAAAGTTCTGGAAACTTGACGTCAACATTCGTAGATGTAATGTTGAGAGTCTCTATGAAGTGTTCATAGGACTTTGGTAGACTCTTCAGGGTGATCACGACCATGTCTTCCTCCATTTTCTGACCAATCGCCTCCAATTGATCTTTGATCTCCTGGATTTTGTTCAGGTGCGCTTGCAAGGTTGTCTTGTCATCCATCATGATGGAAAACAACATATTCTTCAGAAAAAACGCACGGTGTTTGTCAGAAGTTTCATGCAAGCCCTTCAAATGATCCCAAATCTTCGTTGCTGATTTTCCAAGCGGAATCTGAGGGAGCTGATCATCCGTGACTGAAAGCTTGATAAGCATTATTGCCTCACGATTTTGTTCATCGAACTTCTCCTAATCCTTACCCGTCGATGTGGGATGAGTAACTTTGCCGAGGATCATCTAATCGAGGCAACGACATTCAAAGATTGTCATCATTCGCTGCTTCCAGGTGTTGTAGTTTTTGCCATTGAATCTTTGACTGCCCTCCAGCATCAGATTATTTAAACTGGCCATCTTCACGCTTTTCAAGGCACAAAAACGAGGTACTGAGAAGAGGTTGATGCACGAAATTCGAGGCACAAATTCCAATGCAAAAACATAGGCAGATTCAGGTACAGTCTGCAGAAAGTACAATGTACAAATAGCACAAAATTCAAGGCACGAAAATCGATGCACCCAAAAAATTTGGAGACCAACCCATTTGAGTTCTCGAAAAAACCCACCAAGAATCTGCAATCAGAAAAAAATTTCGACTTGAGTTGAGGGTTCAAAACCCTAGGCGAGCTTCCAGAAAGCCCTAGCTGCCATGAGAGCTTGAAAATTTGCAGAAAATTTTCTGAAACCCTTCTAAAATCGTAGCACAAAGATTGTAGAGGCTTGGGCGACCACGAATCAGACAGAAACGCCACAAAATACGAAGAAACGTGGCCAGAAACGTGTCATAAGAGACGAAAACGCGAGCCAAAGTTCTGAGATATCGTGCGCCCACATAGATCACAAACGCAACCACCAAAACGCGTCTTAGTTAGGCAAAAAAGAGACTGAAAAAACCCGTCCACAGGAGATTTTAAACCGCAACCAGATTCAGCGCGAAATACAAAAACACGATTTGAAGAAAATTGTGCCCAAATTGTGGCCAAACAAACAAAACGAGCCCATGATTTTTCTTCTTTTAGAAAACACGAAAACACCAGGAGAAGAATCCTGCGACTCAAAGAAAATCCTTGTTTTCAAAAATGCAGCTTCGAATTTTCCAGAAGAGCAAAAAAAAAAGTTCAATTTTTTTTTTTTCGAAATCTCAATACTCACAAAAAAATCTTCAAAAAATTTCTCAAGAAGATTTTATTAAATTTTTAATTCGAAGAATGAAAAAATCTTTAAAAAGATTTTTATGAATCAAAAATTTAATTTCGAGCGTGCTAGCTCTGATACCATATTACACAGGTAATTGGTAAAATATTCGATGATATTTACGAGAGCAATGCGCTCAATAAATAGATTACAGAATGTACAAAAAAGGGAAGTTTCTAAAAAGAAACTTCAGATAAGATCAGAGACGATCTTATCACAATAATTTACAATACTTTACAATATTGAGCATTAATAAATAAATAAAGAATATTATTTTAATACACACAAGTTGAAGAAAAAAAGACAAGCTTTTGAAACATGAGTTGCGCTCAGGAAAGCAACAATTTGTTTAGCTAATACTTTAATATGAAAATTTTGTATGGGTACAACACCATTTTTAAGTGATTAACCATGGTGTCATGCTAGTGTATTTAATAAGAGAGGTGATGGTAGTGATTGAGGAATTGGTCTTGATCCCTGTCATCTTCTAATGTTTGAGGGTTGAATCTAACTTCTTGTTGCTATCTAGTTTGTTGTGTGTTCTTTTCATATGTGAAATTTGGGTTTAATCAGTCCCAACTGATGAGGCCACAAAAGGTAGGGCTCATCCCCATGCTTTGAAACACATTGTCCACCAAGGACCTGCTTGAAACACATGCAACGCAATGTCCACAATGGGACTTGAACTTGGTACCTATCACCAAACAACCAATAAACATACTATTGCAGCATGTGCTAGTTTGTAGTGTGTTGATAAAGCTGAAGAATAAGAATTGGCCATTAAAGCCATGGTTGACTTGTTGCTGAGGGATTTCCATCATTTGATGAATATGGATGCTGTCTCAATATGCTTTTATTAATGCTGAAAAAGATTTACAAATATATAATGTATATGGTGTTGATTTAAGCCTCTTTTCTAAAGGCCTCTAGTACGTTGTTAGATGTCTATATAGAATGATTAAAGAGTGTAACATACCAGTCTAGTGTTTGCCTACGGAATGTAATTCAAATCTTACATACTACTGGCAACTAGTCATGTGCAGAACATAGAATAAAACAGTAACCAGAAAGACATCATGTTTGAATGCCAGAAACTTTATTCATTTTCAGAAATATCATGTACAATCACAGAGTATCACAATGCTTAACAATATAACCATCGGCACATAACTCATTACATCCTTTCCGACTATCCCAACAGGCTACATATAACGTTCGGCGGTGGTTAGATAACCAACCGACACGACGCTTCATAACAACATTAACATTAACATTAATCCGAACATGATTTCCCGAAAGTACATGACATTATTATTCTTTACTAATCTATAGTTTTATTTAGCAATTGGCCGACTACAACCAAGGCCGACTACGACCGACAACAAAGTAAAGATATACGACTAACATCATCCCCCCCACAAAAGAAGAAGTCTTCCAGACGACATACATATAGCAAGACAAGTTCAATGAGAAGGAGGGGGAAGGGAGTGCGTCCCTGGATGCACAGATGACGTCGGAGTAGTAGAAGAATGCTCCGCTCGCAGCCGCCTCACCTCCTCGGTACGTGTGCGAAGCTGTCGATCTGCCAGTATCTCCCTCTCCCTCGCCGCCTTTACCATCCGGTCTGCCTCCATCAGTTGGCTTTTTGCCTTCTCCGCCTCTGCACTCTTGGCCGCCAAATCAACATCTTTTGCAGCCAACTGATCTTCCAATGCTTTCACTTTCTGCTTCCATGCTTCCTCTTTCTGCTTTGCCTCCTCCTCCAAGACGGCCACCCGAGGCTCCAAGACCTCCAATCGAGCTCCCCTCTCACTGGCAAGGCGAGCTTGTTGGGCCAAGTCATTCTGGATGCTCTTTATGGTAGCAGTGGACTTGTCCTTAACCCTCTGCAGGAGTCTATAGGCGTCCACTCTTCATGATACCGCTACCTTAGTAGAAAATACTTGGCGTTTCATGAGAATAAAGACATCCTGAAAGGCAAGCTCTATGTGATATAAGCTTCCCAGAACCCCTGTGTCTCGCCCTACTAGTCTCGGTGGTCGACCTCACCAGGCTCTCATCATTGCAGGAGTCTCTCCTGCTGGCCACCCCTCACCGAATATCCGTGTGAACTCAGCCTCACACCCCATCTGTACAAATCCTCGGATGCGCTGAACTTCCTGGCCCACTAGAGGAGATCGGCCAATCCTGAGGTCTTTGGAAACCTGTCCCACTCGGATCATCAACCTGCCCATATGCTCTAGCTCCTGTACATATCGTTGCTCCGTGCCTAGTGGGTTTGATGGGTCTAGTTGTGACATCTCCACAACAAATCCCTCCGTGGAGTCACCCTCCTCGTTCTCATCATCGTCGGGAGGTGTACAAGGTTCTGTCTCCTCCTGGGGCGGTTCCCCGACTATCTGCTGAGGCTCATGTATGGCTGTCTCTGGTGCCTCTGCTATGCTAGCCTCAGGGTGTGCAAGTGCATCCTCGCCAAGTCTGGCCGTCTCACTTTGCTGAGTGTGAACGACTGGCCCTTCCTCATCCCTTAGTCCCTCCGAGGGACTCTTCTCTCGCTGTTCTGGCTGCTTGGCCACTTCCAAGGTGAGGCCTACCGATCCCAACCAGCTATCAATCTGGGCTACCCCGGGTGCTCCTGAGGCTGGAGTAGTCTCCTCAGTGGCCGCCATCGTTCCCCCAGTTCCTGCTGCTGAGGTTGCCACTCGTAACGCTGCCGATCCTGGCGGTGGTGTAAGGGAACAGGCCGTTGGCAATATCTCGACCAAGGCAGTGGACCTTGCCGATACAGTGACTGCCCCCTGTGATGTCGTGGTGGCAAGTGGTGCCCACCTTGGCGATGCACCTGGTAGTGAAGCAGCTACCCTCAACATTCGCCCGGCTCTAACTGGCGAAACAGGAAGAGTGAATGTCACTGAGTGTGTTCTTCTTGGCTGGCGGTGCGGGAAGAGTAAACCCTGCCAGCTGCAGCAATGGTATGTCGATCTCGCCTGCTTCCTGACCCCCTTATGGCGACGGACACATCCTCATCGGCCGGTGGACTAGACTCCGAGGGTGAGGAAGATAGATCAATGGGCTCATCCCTGTCTGATGCATCACTCTGCTCAGAGGCCTCCTCCGCTGATGTTTCCTCTTCCACCGACGCCTCCTTCCATTGTCTCTTCTTTCCTGAAGCCGTGCCCTCGCCAGCTTGCTTCGCTTCCAGTTCAGACCAGTAAAATACTGTTGGCAACCCAGGATCCAGGTGAGTAAGTGGCTGCAAGCGACCCCAATTACCTTCGGGCACCTGTGTGTGAACGACATCGAGAAAGAGGGCTATAGCATGCTGGGTCATGTAGAAGGCCTTATGCCTCTGCGATAAGAAATCTCTCATCCGCTCTGTAAGTAACCTTGCCCAGTTGTACACTCGGCTGACGCGGAGTCCAACCATGTAGTCCACCATCCAGATAGCAATATCCAACGCTCGGCTGGCACCTGTGAGTCGGCATTTCATTAGGTCCAGCAAGCACTTCCGTTCCGTTGTTGCCAAGTAGTGTTTTCGGAGACCTCTGTTGCCAGCACTCCATATGGTATTCTGTTCCTCCGTTGTCAAATCACTTCGACACACCTGTTTGACCAACAATTCCTTGTGCTCCTGTGTGATCTTCTTAGGTTTGTTAACCCCTATTCCCGAAGCTGGTACGCCAAACACTCGCTCGAAGTCCTGCGGCCAAAATGAAATGGTCACTCGGCAACCTCTGTAATCAATCACCGATTTGTGCATATGCCTGCAATAGTTGTCCACCATCGCCTTCAGCCAAGGCTCAAACTCCCGAGAATTGAAGAAGGGCACTATCACAGCTTTGTCTACCCGAGTGTGCCGAAGCGCAACCTTCAAGGAGTGGTCATCAAGAGTGCTTCGCCACCACTATTTGCACTCGTTGCCAGTTAGGTTCTCCCATGTCATCGTCTCGTTATCAGCGTCCATCCTCTTTCTTTTTCCAGCCGAGGCTACTTTTGGCTTGTGCTACACAGCCTTCTTGCCCTTGTCCATTTTTCTATTAGTTCAGCGATTCGAGCTGATTTTATAAATCTCGAGACAGTTGTCGAAACTGCCGAAATTGTCAAAACTGCCAAATTCTGATGAAGGCTGGAAATGTCGTACGCCCTGGAGAAGTGACTGAACTTGCGATGGTCGTACGATCTGGCAATTTTGAGAAATCCGTACGCTTTGCAGGATCTATGAAATCCGTACGATTTGGCAATTTTGTGAAATCTGTACGGCCTGGCAACTCTTGAAAATCCATACTACTTGGTAAGTTTGAGAAATCCCTACGGCCTGGCAATTTTGAGAATGATGAAGCCGTATGCTATGAACTTCTAGTAAATGAGGAAGCCGTACGATTTGAAAACCTACTGAGTGAGAGAGCCGTATACTGCCAAGAACATGAGGGTGCCGTACGATGCCAAACCCTGAGGAAGAGTGCCGTACGTCTTGAGAAAATACTGAATATTGGGCGACTGGAGGATGGCCAAAGAATTGTACGACTTCAAAACAGTGGGGAAGCCGTATGGTGAAGGAAGACAATTCGTGCCATGTAGAAAGGGCCACTCTTCGCCAGATGCTTAAGCTATCATGGATCCGTGCCAACTGAGAGGATGCCAAACCTTGCTGTACGACCTGCCAAAAATCCACAAGATGCCGTATGACTTGGAAGAAATTAACAAGGTGCCGTACGACCTGGAAGAAATCAACAAGTTGCCGTACGACTTGTAGGTGCCGTACGATGTAGAACCTGGCACAAATTTCAATTTGTAATGGCCGTACGACCCCCATGACCAAAATAATGAAGACTGAAGAGCTTGTAAATGCCGTACGATCTCCCCTGTGCTTGACGTGCCTCTGCTACTGATAAATCCGTACGGACTTTTGCTCTCTTCTCTCCCTTTATGATTTCGCTGTATTTTGCCCTTTCTCCAAACTATCTCATCTTTAAATGGCCGTACGATTGGGGTTTCTGTATTTATTTTATTTCTAACTTTATTTAATTTGATCCCTTTCTCTCTTAGGCGCCCACTTCTTTGCATGACTGCTTGTATTTTAATTTTTCACATTTCAATACTTCTTTTCTTGATGTCCAAGTCATTTAATTTATTATTTAATTTTTTCTCCTTTCTTTTACTTTCTTTTCTGACTTCCTTCACATTTCTTTTATTTTTTTCTTCTTCCTTCTTTTTTTCCATTCGCCTTGTTCTTCCATATTTACTCTATTATTTTCCTTTATTTCCTGATGTCTCATAGCTTTTTTCCTTTCTATTTTTATTTTTTTCAACTTTTGTTCATTTTCTCTCTCCTCCCTTCTCTCTTCTTTTCTTTTTATTTTTTTCAACTTCTGTTCATTTTCTCTCTCCTCCCTTCTCTCTTCTTTTCTTTTCATCCCTCTAGCTTCGCTGTGTGTCTGAACCTTTAATTCCGAGGTGTAGTACCATTTACATGTGTGTGGTGGCCTTTTATAACATTCTTCCTCACAACACGTTCCTATATATTCTATATCAAACCATTTATCAAGTAAAGGGGCAGGACCAATACCTCGGAAACTTCCATCGATGTACCTTCCGCCGTACTGTTGATACCACGTAACATCGTCGCCTTGTACTGTTGGTGGTCCCGCCAGGTTAGGAATTATTTTCCAGAGTCCATCTTGAGTTGCGATCTTCCTAACCCTTGGTATTTTTCTTCTTTCTTGACGCATTTGTTTCAGAAGGTCTTTTGTATACCTGTCCACCGTTGACACAAATGTATCTTCTGTCTTCAACACTGTCTTTAAGCAAGGGGCCTTCTTCTCAAAGTAAGCATCCCATTGCTCTTCAATCCATTCCTCCTCGTCATCCTTTTGCGACTCATCTTGTTCTTGGCCTGCTTGTTTCTCCTTTTCCACTTGGGCTTCCGTGTCCAAGTCCTTGGCTATATATCCCCGTTTTACTCCTTCATAAGGGGCCACATAGTGCCAGTGTCCCCCCAATCGACGCCAAAGGGCAGGGGTTCCGAACACTGCATTGGTTAGGTGCTTGAGTATCCGTGGTACTGCAATTCCTTCCACTCGCTTCTCTGCCAACCTTTCTTCAATTATTTGATCTCGGCCTGATTCTGCCCAATCATCGTCTGCTACATATTCGGGACCTCCTAGTCCCCAGTCTTGTTTTCTCGGGCCTTCACGTTGCACAGGCCAATCTTCCTTTGTGGCATAACCCAGCATATTGATGGCGATAGTATTCTTCTCCTTTCTCTCCTGATATGGTTTTAACTTCGATCCGTTGATTGCCTTCGGTATCAGCGACCCATCTAGATTTTCTAACTTTATAGAACCATTGTCACCTACTTCCCGTACTCGGAACGGTCCTAACCAATGGACTTTAAACTTCCCCGGCTTGATCTCGTTACGGCCGTTATATTTCAGAACTAATTGTCTCGGTCGGAAATTCATTCGTCGGAGATGCTTGTCGTGCCAATATTTCCTTCGCCGTTGCATGTTCTCCGTCGCCCATTGTGCCATCACCCTTCGCTCGTCCAGCTTATTCAGTTGGTATAGTCTTTCCTTTAAACTTTCAGTATTGCCCAACCGATTCTCCACGGCTATCCTTAGGCTTGGTACCATATACTCCATCGACATCACCGCCTCCTGACCGTACATTAGTTGGAAAGGCATGTGGCCCGTTGTTACCTTGTACGTTGTACAATATGCCCATAGGACGGCTGGTAACCTTTCTTCCCAATTAGCTTCTTCCACGCCACATGATTTGTGAATCATTGATACAAGCACCTTATTTGTAGACTCCGCCTGGCCATTAGCTCGCGGGTAGTACGGACTTGACAGGTTGTGAAAAATTCGGAACTCTGTCGTCATCAACTTGATAACATGATTAACGAAATGCCCTCCATGATCACTTGTGATCCGAATGGGGATGTCCTACCGTGTGACTATTTGCTCGTAGATGAATCTTGCCGTACTTTGTGCTGTATTGTCTGGCAACGCTCGAGCTTCCGCCCACTTCGTCAAATATTCCGTAGCAACCACAATATATCGGCATCGATGCAGGTGACTCACCTTTAGTGGTTCAATGAAATCCAACCCCCATCGTTCGAACAATTCCTACAGCTGTGAGGGATGTAGTGGCATGAAGTCCCGTTTTAATGGTTTCCCGACCCTCTGGCAAGTGTCGCAGCTTAACACCCATTCCTTAGCAGCAATGTGCATCGTCAGCCACCATAGGCCTGCCAAGAGAATTTTCCTTGCTGTAGCATCTGGTCCCATATGGCCGCCAGCGAGTCCTTCATGTGCCTCCTTTAGTACGCCAGGTGTTTCTTCTTCGACGACACATCTCTGGAGGATCTGGTCGAGTCCCATCTTGTAGAGTAAACCATTGATCAACTGGAATGTCTTATTTTCAGTATGCGCTTCCTTCTTTCGGCTGGTGGCATTTCTTTCGGGAACGTGGATGTGGACAGATATTCTCCAATCTTCTCGTACCATGATGGCAATATTGCAATCTAGAATAAGTGTGCATCCAAAAAGTCTTCATTCACCCCTCTCTCAGCAGGTTCGCTCGACCGGATTCTGGATAATTGATCGGCAATAACATGGCTCTTTCCCGGTCGTACAATGATGGTGAACGTAAATTCTTGCAACAAAAGTAACCATCTACTCACCCGTCCTTGGATAATCGGCTTGTTCACTAGGTACATCAAGGCTTGGTGATCCACATAGAAAGTGAACGGCGTGGCTAGGAGGTAATGCCTGAACTTCTATACGGAGTAAACCATTCCTAGTGCCTCACGCTCAGTCGTACTGTAATTCCTTTCTGCTTTTGAAAGTAGCCGACTGGCAAAGAATACCGGGTGATCCAACCCGTGTGCTCCCACTTGTGCTAGGGTTGCTCCGATGGCAAAATTAGAGGCATCTACATGTATGTGGAACTCCTTATCCCAATTCGGATACATCAATATGGGTGAGCTGATCAATCTATCCTTCAGTTCCTGGAATGCCTTCTCCTGTTCTTCAGCCTATATAAATGGTTGGCCTTTCCTCGCCAGTAGGTCGAGAGGGTACGACACTTGGGAAAATTTTTTAATGAATCTCCGATAGTATCCCACATGCCCGAGGAAGGACTTCACACCGGTGATGTTCTCCGGATCCTCCATTTGTATGATGACTCGCACCTTGTCGGGATCCGTTTTCAACCCAGCTTTGCACACAATGTGTCCGAGCAACTTTCCTTGTGGCACCATAAATCTGCATTTCTTTGGATTCAAGGCAAGGTAGGCTGCTCTACACCGTTCCATGCATTCGCCTAAGGCTTTCAAATGTTTTTCCTTATCACTATAAATTGACTAGTCATCGAGGAAGGCTTTGAAATTACCTACCGACATTTTATCAAAAATGTGGAGTATTATCCTCTGGAATGTAGCTGGTGTGTTGCATAATCCAAACGGCATTCGGTTGTATGCGTACACCCCGTCCTCGACCACGAACGTAGTCTTTAATTTGTCTTCCTCCGCGATACTGATTTGATTGTAACCCGAGAAGCCATCTAGAAAGGAGTACATTTCATGCCCGGCAACTTCTTCCAGAATTGAGTCGGTGAAGGGAATGGGAAATGGATCCTTGATAGTTACTGCGTTCAGACTACGAAAGTCAACACAGATTCTAATTTGCTCCTTCTCTTTCTTCAAGGATATGACGATCGGTGATACCCACTCGCTGACCTCCACCTTGAAAATGATGCCGGCCTCCAGCATCTTCTCAATCTCCTCCTGTACTTTAGCGGCATAGTTTTTGTTCATTCTGTATGGTCGCTGTCGTACGGGTTGGGCTCCCGGTAGGAGAGGAATCCTGTGCACGCATAACTCCGGTGGTACGCCTTTTAAATCTTTGTACGTCCAAGCGAAAGCATCTTTATATTCCATGAAGATTCTGAACGCTGCCGCTTTCAGGACCGGGTCCCAATCATCGCCCACAAGAATCTCCTTAGGTTTGGCTGATTCCCCAAGGTTCACCTTTTCCATTGTTGGTTCCTCGTACTTAATGATTTTGTCTTGTTCAAACTTGTGTGCTGGTGTCACATCCAATTCCGCCATACCTTCTTTATATTCTCCGTACTCAGGTGGAAATGTTTCACTGGTCGAGCCTTTTTCTTCTTCTGCTTCCCCCTCCTTGACCTGCAGCATGTTGCAATCCAGGTGGAAGGCTTCATAATCCTCCATTTGCCAGTGAAACAGTCCGTTCAGTGAACTGGTCTCATCTTCCGAGCAACTTCCAATCTCCAATACCCCTTCTTCATCTGGTTCCATTAGCTTCCTTTCATCGTCCTCTGATTCTTCTCCGGATTCAGATGCCGAAGATGCTAGATCTTCACTAACCCCTTGGTTCTTCAGATCAATGGCGTATTTCCTCCCCCGATTTTCTATTGAGAGTGTATTCCGCTTCCAGTTGTGGGTTGCCTTGGCAGCTATCAACCATCCCCGTCCCAAGAGTGCATCGTACGCCTTTTTCTCCAGTGTGATGACTACAAAATTGAGCAGAAACAGCTGCGTGCCAATCAAGACCTTCTATTCCATTAGTGTACCCAACGGTTTGATGCCATGTTGATCTGCCCCCATGAGGTGGAATGTCGAGGGCCAAAGAGTTGGCTTACCCAAACACTTCCAGGTTTCTTCTGGCAGTACGTTTACTCCCGGACCTCCATCGACGATAGTGTTAGATAATTTCATTCCCAAGATTTCCATCTCGATGACGGCTGGTTTCCTCTCAATGCTTACTGCGAGTAGCATTGGATCTGTAGTCTCGACTACCACTTATGGTGTACGTTCTGGTGAACCCTTCCGAAGATTTTCTTCAATAACATTGGTAAGCGCTACTTTGAGATAAGGCATCGTTTGCAAGAGATTAGTTACCTTAATGGGTACGGTTGTGTGAAGCACCTGCTGTACGATATTCTTCTCCGACTCCGACTGTAGCAACGTACTGGTAGCTTTAGAGTTCCTACATTCATTCGCCATTGCCTCTTCTACTTTTGTCTTGACCTCCCGAAATCTTTCCGTCTCCGTACGAGGGTCTGGATAATTTGCCCTTTTTGACTGTGCCCTTGTAATCGCCACGACTTCATCGGCTACCTCCAGCATATTGATACTTCCTTTCTGCTTCGGACAGTAGGTGTCTTCATGATCACCCGGTCCACACCACTTGCACAGTTTTCCCTCTTTGCCTTGGCCGCTCTGACAATCCCTCGCAAAGTGACCCCATTCATTACAGTTCCGGCATTGGATCATCGGCCGTCCTTTGCTATCGTACTGAATTTTGCTTCTCGGCGTATTCCTCCAATTGTTATGGTAGCCTCCAGGGGATGCATTGTTGCTTTGTGGCTTTGGTGGCGTGGTTGGAGGGGTTGACTGTTTGCCTTGAGTGAAGAATACTTGCGAACTTTTGGTTTTTAAGTTGTATGGGCACTCCTTGACGAAGTGTCCCATAACCTGGCAGATGTCACAAAATAATTTTTTTGAGCAATTTGCCTTTGTATGACCTTCCGTTTTGCAGTCCGTACACCATAATTCATTTGCCTCTTTGGATCCTTCCCTGTCGGCCTTCAGTTCTTTCATCATCCGCATCATATCCCGCCGCAGAGCTTGTACAGTCGCCGATTCATCGTCACTTTCTTTTGCACTCTCTTCGTCATCCCTTTTCTTCCCCTTCGAGGAAGTCCTATTCTCACTTTCAATATCCATTGCCCGATTGTATGCTTCGGTGTACAAGGATGGCGGTACTACTTTCATTTTTTGCCGAAGCGAGGGGATCAGTCCTTCAATGAACCATCTTTTCTTTAAACCATCTGCCGGTTGTGCCTCAAGCTTTCCTATCAAGTCTTTCAACTTTCTGTTGTAGGTCCGCACATTCTCGTGCTTCCCTTGTTTAGTATGATATATTTCTGTGACAATCTCACTATCGTCCCGTAGAAGTTTGAACTCCTCTTGCAAATTTTGCTTCAAAACCCTCCATGTGGCTCTCTGTGCTTGGTCTAATTCAGAGTACCAGTCGATGGCACTGTCTCTGAGTGTTGCCGGAAATGCCTTTAGCCACTGGTCGGGATCATCGTGCCCGCTGGCTATCCAGATAGTCTCGCATGTCTTGCAATGCCGTACGGGATCCTCAAAGCCATTCCCCATGAATTTCGGCAACTTTTTCCGATCCGGATGAGCCATCTTTACCGGTTGACCTCCTTGTGTTTTGGACCCGATTAGACTAGTGGATTCCTCACTACGTCCCTGTGCGTCACTTGCACTCTTGGCCACGTACGAGTCACTCCCACGTCCTTCGTCAGTGTCCTCAACACCGTGGGTCTCCTCGGGTTCCCTCCAATGCTCTCTCTGCCTTGGGGTCTTAAGCTCTGGTCTTCCACTCCTTAGGTGGTTGTCGTCGTCTGAAAGGGACAACTCTCGAAATTGGCTGATGCTATTATTCAAATCATCTTCATTTTCATAGGGGTTATATCTTCCTGCGTGTGGAGTATTGAAGGGGTCTTCGTCCCTTCTATCAAACTGTGGTGCGCTTGTTCAATGGATGTGTCTATTCTTGTAAGATTTTCATATGTTCTTTTTATGCTCTGATTTATTTCAATTAAGTCTTCATCCAATTCCTTACCAACTTGCCTTAGTCGTCTTTGCCGATTTTCTTGTTCTTGCAGCCTGAGTGATCGCCGAACTTGCTCTTCCGAAGTCCCGTGCCCGTCAGGTACTCGATGCTTGTCTTTGTTCGGCTGTATGGGCATTTATTAGTTGTTCAAGCAATCATTGCTGGTTGCCGGAAGTACGGCGCCGGCTAGTATCGCGTTCTTCCTCTTCACGTTTGGTTCTGTCTTCACAACGTTGTACGATTTGCTGCCTTCGGCGCTCGCAATCTTCTTATTCTCGCAAGTCTTGCAGGATAATGAAATGGCGGGCCAGTAACCTGGGCATGCGATTCAGGAGGTGGTTCACCTCGTCGTTCACTTCCAACTGATCCCAGATGACTTCCTCAGGGATCTCCCGAATGTGGGATTCCCTACGCACGTGGTCATGTAACGATATTTTCCACAAATTTACCAGATCTTCTGTCAATGAGTCTTTTCCTCATTAGCATTTACAGGTTCTTCCGCTGGTTGACCCATTACGCTGCCATGGCAGATGATGCCCTAGTCCGTTCAGGCAACGGCGCCAAATGTTTGCCTACAGAATGTAATTCAAATCTTACGTACTACTGGCAACTAGTCATGTGCAGAACATAGAATAAAACAGTAACCAGAAAGACATCATGTTTGAATGCCAGAAACTTTATTCATTTTCAGAAACATCATGTACAATCACAGAGTATCACAATGCTTAACAATATAACCATCGGCACATAACTCATTACATCCTTTCCGACTATCTCAACAGGCTACATATAACGTTCGGCGGTGGTTAGATAACCAACCGACACGACGCTTCATAACAACATTAACATTAACATTAATCGGAACATGATTTCCCGAAAGTACGTGACATTATTATTCTTTACTAATCTATAGTTTTATTTAGCAATTGGCCGACTACGACCAAGGCCGACTACGGCCGACAACAAAGTAAAGATATATGACTAACATCTAGGGCTTCATCTATGAAGGTTTGTGTGAATTGCAAATTATGTTAGGTTAATCACTATCCAATCAGTGTATTTGGAACAAAATTATCTAATGTGTGAGGTGGGATCAGTGTTAGCATTAAAGGTTATTAAGCCAATGTCAATACAAGAGATATCTAGAGAGAGATATTGATTTGGAAATAATTGTACTTTGCTCTCAAATGTGTAGCATAGGTTGAAGAGGTGAGGGGGAAGGGGAAAGGTTAGCATTAGGAGAAAAATTAGGGTTGAATTCTGGAATCATTGTAGGTTATGTAAAAGTACTTGGATATGAATGTCTAGAGTTTGAAAGAATTGAAAGTAGACATTTATTTGTGTGTTGAATTGAAGAGTCTTGGGTTCTAAAATCATAACCTTGAAGGAGGGTTCACTTTGGATTCACCAAAATGTATATACCTAATTCTGCAAACCCTCAATCTAAACCTAACTACACATTAATATAAAGGAATGTACAACATTGACAGTAGATAAAAGGCCATACCATGTGTAGTTTGGCTTGATGTTGAGATTGTCCTTGCGCCTCTTGAGAACTTGCAAAATATAAAGAGGGAGAGGGTTGGCCATGATGTGTTGATCTCCACCTAGATGTCCAAATAGACCAAGGTTTGGGAAGACTGCTAGTAGATTCAAGTAGATACAAAACTTAGTGACTTGTTAGGTGTTATAAATGAGTCCTAGCAAGAAGGGGTTGTGGCATAGTGAGCATAATATGAAAACTTGTCCATTGGAAGTCTGTACCAAGACTGTAAGAGCAGAGTAGAGATATTGTGAGATATGGAAGAGAGAGATTGCTCAGTGTAAAATTTAAATAGACTAAATAGGTTCCCATTTATATCAATCCAAGTTATGATAGTGATGGAGTCAGCCATAGCCATGGTAGCATTGCACTTAAAAAACCTGCATTTAATTCTGAGTAATCATGATCTCCCGCATTTGCCATGCTGTTTCCCGTGTTTTCCCTGAGTTTCAAAAAGCGGTTTTGAATTTTTTATATATATCCTTTTTTGCCCATTTTTACATTTAGAGACAAAAATATATAGTGAAGGCAGACTGAACATATTTTGGTTTAGGGTATTTAAAATTTTCTATAATTTAACTTCAAATAAATTACTTTTAGAAATTAAATTTTAAACCACAATGAAGGTTTTTCTATTAATCTATATCCAGAGGATTTGGGTTAAAACATAGGGATGCCAGTAAAGTAGTAGGTCATTCTTTTCATGGCAGAACATCCTACCATTTTAGGGTCAGCTGTTTGTGTTTTACATCAACCCTTTGAGTGAAAGTAAAATATACTTTTTAAAAGTCCTATATTTGTTTTAATAATTAACATGTTTATAGTGTATAACGTCTATTTTAGGTGTGTGCACTATACTTGACATGAAATAACAAACCTAGCCTTTTCTCTCTGCTTTTACTAAATAGTACATTTTCTTTTAGTTCTCATTTTTTTTGCAAAGTTTTGTCCCAATTTAAACATGGGTAATCAACTTCCATTTAAAATTTTATGACATCATATCAATGTCATAAATGGAATGCTACTATGGCCATAGCCAAAAATATAGGAAATTTCAAATATGCATATGATAACATTGATAAGGTGTTCATCATATACATTATAGAACCTTATTACATAATGTTAGAGCTGAATTGAGATTTCACATGAGAGTTGATACACAATTTAACAAATGTCGAAATTTCATTGCTTTTATTCTCAATGTACATATATATATTATATAAAAACTACAACAAAATGCCCAAAGGATGTGGTCATCTATGTATAAAAGTATGTTGCTTTTTCATGCAGCATGGCACAAAATGATTTTTATATTTTTCTTTTCAAAACTAGAGAGAGGGTTTGGGGACAGCAGCCCCTAGTGGGGTCGAGGGTCAGTGTGCCTCGAAGGGGTTCAGGGTTAGTGCCCCTTGTAGTGGCGAGGGGCAAGGTGGGTTTGGGGGTAATGTCCTTGGTGTGCTCCCTGTGGCAATATATGGCAGGGTCAAGGGGCAAGGGGATTTGGGGACAGTGCCCCTAGTGTGCTCTTTGTTGTGATATAGGACAGGGTCAAAGGGTGGAGCTCCCACCACCAAGCCCAAATTAAAGCCTTTGAGACTACACAAACCTTCAAGGCACATGCCTTTTTTTTGTAATTTTATTGCTTTTAACCAAGATCCAAGAGTCCTCCAAACCTTTAGAAATTTTTAAGTAAAAAGTATTGGATTCTTAATAAGGGCTTCCCAATTAATTGTAACTTGCCACGTGTTACAATAAACTGTCTCTTGTGAGTCAATTGAAACATATTCATGAGTAGGGTCCAGCTGATAGGATTTGAATTTGGGGAAATCCTTGAAATGGGCCTTAGACAATAGCATTCTGAAATTTGTAATTTCTTCTCTTTCTCAATTAGAAAATGTTTGCTTCCTCATAGTATCATCCATCTAGGAGTCACAAATTTTGATGGAATCAACAATATAGGTGTATAAAAGTGATATAATTTTTCCATGGCTGTTGCTATACCTTCAAGATGCAATACATCAATTTTTCTTGAGGAATAGACCATATTATGCTTGTTGAATTTAGAGTTCATCTTGTGTTTTATCACCATACACATTACTAGGATCAATTACAAAATAGACTCCATAATGGTAGATGGTAGTGAGAAAGCATATGTTAAAAATTAATTGGGAAGCCTTTATCGAGAGTCCATTGCACTTATTTTTAAATTTTTTTTGAGTGTTTTTAAGTGGGGATGGCTGGCTGCCCCTGGACGGTTGGGAGATGTCATTGCTGTCCCTAGAAAATTTCTGTGTTTCCGGAATGTTTGAGTTTCCAAAATTTGTCTTTGTGAAAATGAAGGACATGAGATGGTGGGGGGATGTTTCGAAGGTGTACCTGTGTCTCCAGAACGAACATTGCTGGTACAGTTATGCCTCCAAAAGGGCAGGTGGGATTAATGGTTAACCAGTCAACTATAATTATGTAAGAACCCTAGTTCTCCCTGAGCTAAATTTTCAACTGCTGGTTTGAAGTTTTTGAAATATTTACCAGATAATGCATAAAACACCAAACAAATGCAAATAGAGAGGTGCTGAAAGCAAATATAATATTATATCAAAGTTGTGAAATTACATTGAAAGCATTCATACCCAAAAACAATCCTCTGATGATGAAACCCTTATTTTTGAATCTCTTTGTAAATCCGATGAAGCACAAATAGACCTCCTGAATGAAGCTCTCACAGTCAAATGATTCAGCTGATCTTTCACAGCCTCAAGATTGCTAATACATTGAAGAGTTTTCGTTCTCCAATGGCTGCATATGACTAAAACCCTTGGTCTCCATGTCAAATCTCGAGAACACCAAAATGACAAAGTCAAGTAATCATCAAGAATGAATTTTATTTGGTTTTGATGCTCAATATATACTTCTCTCAATTAGGTTGATTTCCTCCAAGTGGCTTTTTAAATCATTTAAATGAATATAAATGCTTTTTGATGTTGACTTTATAATAAAGCATTAATTAGGCCCACTTAAAAATACCTTTTTAATTAATTGACTTTTTAAGTCATTAAGTGGCCCCAAACACATAAAGTGAAAATATAACTTTATAATTGCACTTTATAATACTTTATTATCATTAAAATTACTTTAATGATAATAACTCCATAAATACTCATCCATTGGCCAAACCAATTGAACTAGGAGATCGACACTGCAACCGAGACCTGTCCAGGTGCCTTACTAAATATAACAATACCGACTCCACTGAAATGGTCACTTACTATAAATAGTAAGTGTGAGAAACTGAGTTAAACAAAGGCCAATCCTAAATCAACTGAGCTCTGGAGAAGAAAACACTTCGATAACTGCCAACCAAGACCCTCTAACCATCTGCACTAGCCTACGAGGGCCAAATAGTAGGCTAATCCTTCGCACTCTGATGCTCACGAAAATGAGGACATTACAATTCGCCCTCCCTGAAATTGCTTGTCCCCAAGCAATCTCCACTGCAAAGAAACTCCACTCCTCGGAAGGCCTAAAAGAAGAACTGTGAAATGTCCCACACATCTCTAACTGACTCCCGTAGCACCATCATAAACACAACTACGCAAGATATCCTTGGATCCCAAACCTAGAATGGAAGTCTGCCATGTCTGATACCCTCCGACTTCCTCTGCACAAAACTGATCTCAACTTCACTATGCTAAAAATGGTGAAGAAAACCCATGGGACCCATCCAAACTGCAACACTAACTCTGTCACCACCTGGATCCCAATACACTCTGTACACATATCCATTCATACTGTGGAGATATGAACATCTAAAAGTGTTTGTATCACAACTATCTCCATCCTTTGCTAGACTCCCATGGATGTGCCGACTCTGCAAGTAATCCCCCACAAATGACAAATTCAAGTACTTGCAGCTACTGATTCCATCTATTGAAGATGGTGAATACCCATCCCACAAAAGATGGTATAATCCCGGAGCCAATCCACGCCAATGCATCAAAAAATCCTCCGTGTGTGGATCAAAAGAAAAGTGATGAGCACTCCTCACTATGTAGTTGTGATAGAACACTCCAACCTTGGTCAATGGCTCATCACTAGCAATACTAGAATCAGGTAGCTAATCACTCTGACCTTGAGACATAACAAGCTGGTGTCCAAAATCAGCTGCATGGGATGAAGTAACAGATTTGCTTCCAGGAGAGGGAATCAAATCAACATGAGAGCCATACTCCCAACCAGATGACACTCTGCGAGTCCCTTGTGAAGATGATGGAGTAGCGTCGTGTACTAACACACAACTCTCAAGAGAATCCACCACTGCGACACAAGAGCTATCAGTAATCTGTCTTGCATCATCTATCATGGTACTGACCTTAGGAGAACCTGATACAATGAGTGGTTCTCTACTACTCTCAACCAAAGTACTCATCCCAACTGAGACTACTGCACCTATTTCCGTGATAGATGTAACCACATCCTCACTACAACCCATGGATATAAGATCCTCACCAACTGCCACTGTATGTAACTATACTGTATCTGCTGCTGGTGGAGACTAAGCCAAACTCAACAACACGGTAAGCTCCTCCAACCATGATTGTGACTCCTGAAGGGCCAACTGGGCGCTCTGCAACGAGTCCATAGTCACCTCAAGCTCATGGGTGAGTTTATCAACCTCCTCCTTGCCTTGCAAGGCATCATAACAGATTCCATCCCACTTGAGAAGGAAATCACGATTGGAAAGTAATAGCAAATAATTATTCTTCATTTTTCCAATCGCTTCACTAAGAGCGTGGAACTCTGCAAGGGAAAGGCCAATATCACCATGCTCATCTGTCATAGGAGTACTCCAACCAAAGGTAGCCAACATCTGACGAGCAACATCAAAATGCTCAATAGCTGTGGAAATCATGCTGTCATTAACCTTAAGTTGCCCAACCAAATGATGAGGACTCTGAAACCAATGACTCCCATGCAAGTGTTCTGACCCAAAATCTGCACTGTGATATGAAGCTATATCCTCATCATTCACCTCATGATTAGCAGTAATGTGCGTGCTATCATCAGTGCACACATCAACATCCAAGGTACTGCTGCTAAGCACCTCATCAGAAGGCTCAACTAACAAGGTAGAAGCTGTTGACATGATAGTATCTTCACACACTTCCACTTCCAATGTAATTGTATTGCCATCCAACTCACGATCCTGGGATTCTATGCCAACACATGAACCTTTTAGCTTGTTTTCTAAGGTCTGATCTGGAAAATCAGACTCACCATAACATGAATCCTCAACATACAATGCATCACTAGTACCCAATTCCTGAGTACTTTCATGTAACAACTCCATAGTAGCATCTTGCACCTGTGAAGTCACTGTTGTCTCATGCTGATGCAAAGTTTTGTCACTGCTGTCATGAAAATAAGATCTGTTATGGGTTAACCTTTGTATGCAATCTTCATTCTTGGCACTAGTATCATTAGTGCCAATTCCCAATGTCACTCCCATAACATCTTCTAGACTTGCCAGGACTTTCAACTCATCCTCATGCTCAAGTGGACAACTGTTCTCATAAAAATCAGTTTTGTTATCATGACTGATGACAATTTCTTGAACATTGATAATGTCCACTTCCTCCTCAAATTTGTCCTTCTTTTCCTCCATACTGATAAGGTTATCTGCATTAGTGTTTGCTTTCTTTTTCTTTGCAAACAAATCTGCATTAGTGTTTGCTTTCTTTTTCTTTGCAAACAAAGGATCCAAAATTTCCGGATTATGTAGAAGCCTAGTCACACTCTTGTCATAGTTCTGAATGGCCTGCCTGAGTTCCACCAAGATTCCTTGCATAGATGTCATTTTTACTAAAACCATATACTCAAGGATTATATAAGAACCCTGTCTTATTCTGTCCCAAAACTCAGTTTGATGGCCTTTGCTGAATTTCCCTTGCTAAATTGATGTAAATTTATGGTCTCAGCACTAGGACATTTTGTCAATAAGTTTGTTTTGTCAAGCTGGTAAATGATGTTTTCAGGTCTTTTCTCATAAAGTGATCATAAATGTATGAAGCTCAATTAAATGTGAAATGCAAAATGTATTTTGATGTTCCAAATCTCATTCAAAGATTGAAAATTCAGGCAAATGAGTTGTTACAGCAAGATGGCATTTTGTCAAACAGTTCAAGTACAAACTTCAAACTTTTCATCAGGTATTAATTGCAAATTGAAAGACTCAAGATTGGTTACCATTCTTGTCAATAACTTTTACACAGTCTGCCCTCAACAGATACGATTCTTCATAGAAGATAATGTAAACTCATAAAACATTGGCTCAATGATATTTAAAATGCAGCTACAAAATTTCTCTCCAGAAGTGATTAAAAATACTAGGACTTCCTAGCATCACATGATTCTGATTGTTTATGAACCGAAGCTTTCCTTTACAAGGAGTCACTCCAACATTCAAGCCTGTTTGGTGCTGAAGCTGTGCCCAAAGCCAGATGTACTGTGCGTCTCCTCCAAGCTGCACCAATGGTATGGAAGGCCACACATTATCCACAAGTGATGTTGAATCTGTTATTTGTCTCTATTCTCCAGCAAAGTCTCCAATCGAATCTGGTCTCCTGATTTCGTCCTTTTTTGGAAGTCAATTTGCCTTTATTTGCTGAGTTGGAAGATTTGTCTTTCAAATAGAAAAATGTTGCAAGCAGCTCCCGATAAATAATAATCCTCAGCTCCAGACTTCAACTTCTTTGGTATTTGTTTTATGTGGCCTTGTGTCTTTATCCTTTCCTCTCAGACTTGTCTCTTCTGAATGCCTTCAAAAATATGAAGCTTCTCCCAACAATCCCCTGAATCGATATTTGTCTTATCAGCTTGGACGGCTCTCCCCTTGAAATATCAACTTCTAAGAATAGCGCCACTATTAATCATGGAGTTTCGATTTTCATCTTTGTCTTTGTCTGACTCTGTTTTGTCATATTCATGCTTGTCCTTTAGCGGCAGCTTTTGAAATCGAAGACTTACCCTGGACACGAGTCTTCTTTTTTACTTTATGGCGATTGATGAAGGCAAATAGCTTCAAGCAAAACCTACAAATTCATCACTATTCAAATTCGTCTTATCTGCAGCTCTGATTTCCCACAGGCTTCAAACTCCTTTCTCTGTCTTTATCTACAGCATCCTAAACTCATGCGGTCTCCAGATATTAAGTGGCCCCTCTGTGAAAACCCCTGGTTCTCCCTGATCTAAATTTGCAACTGCTGGTTTGGTGTTTCGAAGTTTTCTTGAAAGTTTATCAGAAAATGCATAAAATTTATAGAACACAGAAATGTTGAAGCACAATTATATTATTATATCAGAATTATTATTGTCATGAAATTACATTGAAAGCATTCATACCCGGCAACAAATCTTCTGATTTTGAATGCTGATGAAACTCTCCTGTAAATCCGATGAAGCACAAGTAGAACTCTTGAATGAAGCTCTCACAGGCAATAATATCAGCTGGTATTGCACAGCCTTAGGATTGCATAAACATTGAAGAGTTTTCGTTCTCCAATGGCTGAAGATTGTTGAAACCCTTGTCTCAGTAAAAAGCTTTGATGAAGCCAAAAAAATAGTCAATGTCAAATGCTCATGTGTGAATGAGGTCAACTTGCTCTCTCATTTCTGTTAATGTTATAACAGCGTCGGTTGATCCTTCCAGCTCACATTCCTTGAGATAGTCTTAAATTGAATGTAGCCATCGGCTATTCAATTTACCTCTTATTATTTGTGTCTCATGATTTGGCCGTCATGTATAATTATTTTGTGTGTTATGATTTGGCCGACATGTAAAGGTTACTTAACTTCTTGGGGCCGACATCATTTATGAGTTGTAACTGTTTTGTATCTTGGCCGACTAATGCAAATTGTAACTTATGTTTGAGGCCGACCTTGTGAGGTCTATTATGGCCATGTATTTATAAGAGACTACTTCTCTCCTTGAGTATCTCGATCAAGGAAGCTCGAATTATTCCTTCATTCAAGTGCGAATTCCTTCAAGAGCAGATTGCGAATCTCTCTAAGTGCAGATTTAGATCACAAGGAAGAGCAGATTATCCCCTGTTATTGCATCTAGAGTTGATGCTGGATATTGGCCTTGTGATTGGCCTCATTGTAAAGATAATTGTTGCCATTATTATATATATACAAGAGGATCTTTGTTGCTGGGTTTTTCTCCCTCAAGTGGAGGGTTTTCCCAGGGTATCTACTGTGTTATTGTCTGATTTGAATTAATTCTCTGTGCATTAAATCTGATCCTTAGTTTTTAACATGGTATCAGAGCGGGTTAAGGAAAGATTTAATCAGATTTGTCTATGCATAATCTTGGAATTGGATTCATAATCTGGCTAATCGGGTGGAGACGGAAACCTTCACTAGATCGTCCTTCATGTGGATTACTTTTGTTCGGCACTCTTGAGAGTTGCGGACGAAGGAATATCAACCGGAGATTGTTGCATTGTCGCTGGAGTTCATCACACTAAGAATCGTGAACAGATCATTGGTCAAAGACCGAACCAATCCATTAGTGTCACTCTTGGCGAGGCATCCAATACCAATTCCATTCTGCCGGGCGTCTGGAAGCCTTCACAAACTGCTAGCATTGTCGGTCAGGCTCCTGAATTCGGAAAAGAGGACAACCTCCATCTTGGCGTTTGTGGTGAGGCGATGCCACCTTGGGCGGAGCGTAATGTCATTGGCGTATGTCTCTGAAGATCGAGTCTTGTTTCAAATCAGGCATCTTCTTTCGCGAATTTGGGATTTCCGTAATTTGCTGGAACCTTCTACATACGGGCGACGAATGTTCATTGGAGTGCAATCTATAGCCACTAATCGGGTCTGGAGGACATGACCCAGATAACTTCCAACGCATCTGGTAGACGGAGCTCTACCTTGCATCGGGCATCAATCCGCAGCATATTCATGCTCGATCACAATCGTGACGGAAGGTCAACAGAGGGAATCTCACGAACTCGTGGGCGCAGCTCTATCGAGAGCACAAAGGCTATATTTTTTTTATTGATTTCGGGACAGTGGCACAGGAGATGTTTTTTTTTTTTACGGACCTGGCCGGTGACATTTCGGACTCTATCATCTCTCCTTCCACGGTTGGCTAGCCGTAGGCTCATGACTGAAGGAGCGATCTCATTCATTCCCGTCATCACTGTTTGGGATCAGTCTGCAATCAAGAGTCTCCTTGTCACTTGTTCGGGGAAGTTCCTCAGATCTATGCAATCTTGTTTGACATCACCAGGAGGGCGACAATTATAAGTCTAATGATGGTAGAGTGGCACTGGCCAGAGCCATCAGCCCTATGACTCCTGATTAGCGTTGCAGTCAATTCACCTGGTGATTGATCTGAAATAAGTTCAACGAATGAGAATGCAAAGATACTCTGCCCCTCTTGCCCAAGCCAGTTGTGGAAGGTATCTTGGCCTGGGAACTGCTCAAAGAAAATTCAAGGGACTCGCATCTAAGCTGATGAATATTGGAGCTACAGATAAGTCACTCCTGCGGCTGATTGAAAGCTTTTGAAGGCTGAACAGTATTGAGGTCTTGGAGCTTATCTGCGAGGATGCACAAGACTATTTGGGATGCTATTAAGAGATAAGTATTTTTTGATTGTTTCCTACAATTTGCTATATTGTGCAATCGTTGTTTGATCTTGTGTGTAGAAAAGATTGTGTTGTCCTTCTCTTGAATAGTGATCCCTGATTGAGATCCCTTGGAGTCACTCTTTCATTCTTTTTTTTGATCATCAATATCATTCTCCTGGTGCATAGTCTATGATGTTGCCTTGAAAGGCCTGATCTTTTTTGCCGGCTGCATATTGCATCTAAGAAATCTGAGTTGAACAGATTTTATTTTATTTTTTGTTGAGATTAGCGTTTTTTTGAGAAGAAAGAGTCATATCTGAATTTAATAAAGATAAGGCTCATTTTTTGGATAGTAAAACTTTGTGTGATTCAAGTCTTGATATTTCTTTGGATAGTTACAATCTGTTAGTAATCTCTCTCTAAATGCTTTGTGAACAGCCAGAAGCAGGAAAGTGATGAGAGATTGCTTAGCAATGAAAAGATTGAGGCATCTTATGAGTAAAGTATGCCAACCAAAGAAATGATCAAGCATGAAGTCACAACTTGCAGCCATGAGACTGAGCTGATGGTCAGAGGGAGCTCACTTCCAGAAGTCTTCTTTTCAATCTTTGAAGCAAGGATCAAGAGGGAGTCTTGTAACTCACTGAGAAGAAGTGAAGATTGTTGTGCTAAACCCTTAAAGGATCCCTTCAGTTGCTGAGATCAGATTTGCTCAAGATTGCCTTCTGGGTTTGCCATTGGTAGCTCCGCAAACCTATTCAGAATAGTGAGATCTGAGATGAGGTCAATGAGGACTATTCTGAACTCTCTTCAGTATCAAGGTGTGCACTGGAAAACATTTATCTAAGTCAAAGTGTTGCAGTCAATCCTGGACGAAGAGGTCAGAAGGTTGATGCAAGTGCCTGAAGATTTAGAGGGAGCCTGCTGAGCCTGAAGAAGACGGTAATCTTACTGCAGCTAGTTCAGATTTGGTGGATCCTACGTTGTACAGACAGCTGATTGGATCCTTGATGTATCTAGTTAACACTAGACCTGATATTTGCTATGCAGTGAATGCACTTAGCCAGTTTATGTGTGATCCGAGGCGATACATCTTGTTGCAGCTAAACATATCTGAATCGTAACGCTTGGATATGGGTTTGAAGTATACTTGAGACGGAGTTACTTGGTTTCTTGATTTCGACAGGTTATGTTGTACCCGAAGGCGGCCGTTTAGGTTTTTAGGTTCTCGATTTCTATTTGAGAATCGACTCGATCAGAAAGTGGTACAAGAGGCAAGTATATTGCAGCTTGCATGGCAACTCGAGAAGTAGTGTGGCTTCGTAAGCTCCTTGCAGGATTGTTTGGACAATCAATGGAGCCCACTATTATTCATTGTGATAATTAGAGTTGTGTGAAGCCTTCTGTCAATCCTGTGTTTCATGACAAAACCAAGCATGTTGAGATCAAGTACCACTATATCAGAGATATGGTATGGAAGGTATCTGGAGTTGAGGTACATTAGCAGCATGAGCGACGGATATTCTCACCAAGCCTCTCGGGGTAAAGTTCGTACCGAGACAAGCGGGGTGGAGAATCCGGCGGAGTGCATGAGTCCTCAGTGAGCCTTGAATGGTTTCTAAGTTCGAGGTGAAATCCCTTGTTAATGCACTTTCTTCTGTGACGGAAGAATTTGAGGTGAAAGCCACCCTCTGAGAGAGTCATGGTGGATGTCATGTGTGCGACTCCATGACATATCTTGTACTTGTGTTTCACCCTCTGAGAGAGTCATGGTGAAAGTCACTTGAGGTGACAACATCACGCAAGTGATGTACACTTGTACTTACTATTGCATCTTCTTCTGTGACGGAAGAATTTGAGGTGAAAGCCCTCGTTTCCACCCTCTGAGAGTCATGGTGGATGTCATGTGTGTGACTCCATGACAACATCACATGAGAGAGTCCGTGTGATCTTTCTGTAATTGTGTTTCACCCTCAGGGAGAGCCATGGTGAAAGTCACGTTGAGGTGACACCATCACGCAAGTGATGAACACTAGTACTTAACCATGTGATGGTTGATATCACATTGAGGTGATATATTTCTCTTTATATCTGATTGCAGGCAACAGTAGCAGATGAACTTCATGTGGAGATAATTTTCAGCTGGAAGATCTCTCCCTAGCTGAGAGGGAGTGTTAATGTTATAACAGCGTCGGTTGATCCTTCCAGCTCACATTCCTTGAGAAGTCTTAAATTGAATGTAGCCATCGGCTATTCAATTTACCTCTTATTATTTGTGTCTCATGATTTGGCCGTCATGTATAATTATTTTGTGTGTTATGATTTGGCCGACATGTAAAGGTTACTTAACTTCTTGGGGCCGACATCATTTATGAGTTGTAACTGTTTTGTATCTTGGCCGACTAATGCAAATTGTAACTTATGTTTGAGGCCGACCTTGTGAGGTCTATTATGGCCATGTATTTATAAGAGACTACTTCTCTCCTTGAGTATCTCGATCAAGGAAGCTCGAATTATTCCTTCATTCAAGTGCGAATTCCTTCAAGAGCAGATTGCGAATCTCTCTAAGTGCAGATTTAGATCACAAGGAAGAGCAGATTATCCCCTGTTATTGCATCTAGAGTTGATGCTGGATATTGGCCTTGTGATTGGCCTCATTGTAAAGATAATTGTTCCCATTATTATATATATACAAGAGGATCTTTGTTGCTGGGTTTTTCTCCCTCAAGTGGAGGGTTTTCCCAGGGTATCTACTGTGTTATTTTCTGATTTGAATTAATTCTCTGTGCATTAAATCTGATTCTTAGTTTTTAACAATTTCGTTATATTCTCCAAAAAGGATTTCCATTAAGAGGGTTTTAATACATTTAAAATGCATTAAAATACTTTAGTACCCCATTTAATATTTCACTCACTTGGGCGTACCATTGAGATAAAGTATTTAATCTCACTTAATAAAATTTAAGTGGCTCACTTTATTATAAAGTTAAATTACAACTTTATAATATTCCATTAAATTAAATAAATACCACTTAACCCCTTAAATATTAATATCTCCCTCGATACTTAATATTTTGACGTGCCGTCAAAAGCTGGGGTCATCACTGCAAAACCCCCATGTGTCCCAATGCCCTGTCTATAAATAGCCACACTGCCAAATTGACTTACTATAAATAGTAAGTCCCTCAAACTGAGCCAAACATGGATCTGCAAAGGCCTGGAACTGACCCAATTACTGAACTGAAGCAAAAGGAATGACAATAACCTTCATTAAATGCCACTGAGACCCTCTATTCGAACATATTAGCTTACAAGGGTCCAAGTAATAGGCTAACCCCTCGAACTCTGATGCTCATGAAAATGGGGACATTACACCCTCAAAATAGTCAGCAACTTCTTTTTAGTTTGTCTATTATGTTAAGCGATGACATCTCAATTTTCAACTTTACACAAACTTCAATCCAGTATACAGAGGCTACGATTAATTTAATTTATCTGTAAGTACCCTAGTGCTCCTTGAGCTAAATTTTCAACTGCTGGTTTGAAGTTTTTGAAATATTTACCAGATAATGCATAAAACACCAAACAAATGCAAATAGAGAGATGCTGAAAGCAAATATAATATTATATTAGAGTTGTGAAATTACATTGAAAGCATTGATACTCGGAAACAATCCTCTGATGATGAAACCCTTATTTTTGAATTTCTCTGTAAATCCGATGAAACACAAATAGACAAATAGAACTCCTAAATGAAGCTCTCACAGGCAATGATTCAGCTGATCTTTCACAGCCTCAAGATTGCTAATACATTGAAGAGTTTTCGTTCTCCAATGGCTGCAGATGTCTGAAACCCTTGGTCTCCATGTCAAATCCCGAGAACACCAAAATGACAAAGTCAAGTAATCATCAAGAATGAATTTTATTTGGTTTTGATGCTCAATATATACTTTTGTCAATTAGATCGATTTCCTCCAAGTGGCTTTTTAAATCATTTAAATGAATATAAATGCTTTTTGATGTTGACTTTATAATAAAGCATTAATTAGGCCCACTTAAAAATACCTTTTTAATTAATTGACTTTTTAAGTCATTAAGTGGCCCCAAACACATAAAGTGAAAATATAACTTTATAATTGCACTTTATAGTACTTTATTATCATTAAAATGACTTTAATGATAATAACTCCATAAATATTCATCCACTGGCCAAACCAACTGAACTAGGAGATCGACACTGCAACCGAGACTTGTCCAGGTGCCTTACTAAATATAATAATACGACTCCACTGAAATGGTCACTTACTATAAATAGTAAGTGTGAGAAACTGAGTCAGACGAAGGCCAATCCTGAATCAACTGAGCTCTGGAGAAGAAAACACTCTGACAATTGCCAACCAAGACCCTCCAACCATCTGCACTAGCCTATGAGGGCCAAATAATAGGCTAATCCTTCACACTTTGATGCCCGTGAAAATGGGGACATTACAAATTATATGGTAGACTTGTAGCAGCCTTGGCCCTTCCTATATATTTCTTGTTCACTGGACTTGAAAATTAAACTGTTGCCATCAAACTTCAGACAATGTTTTAAATGCTAATTTAGACACAGACATGGGAGTTTCTGATAAAGCAATTTTAGTCAGACTTCAAGTTTTAGTTATTCTGATTTATGTTAATTTATCCAGAAGCAGCATGAAAGCATTACTATCATGAACAAACTGATGCAGTTAAATTGTAATCTCTAGGTGCAACTTTCGATGACATTGGAAATTATTTTGTGCAGTTGCATGCCACTTTTGAAGAGTCAAGCAAGAATATGTTGGTAGAGCATTGGTAAGCAACTTGGATATATGATACGTTTTTTAATACAGCATTCATCATAAGAGACACTTTTGACTTTTTATCACTGCTCTGTAGGATGTTTTTAGTACAGAGGGACATTCCAGTAGCATATGCCAAATTTGTGGAAAGCCACTTACAGAGACATCTGCAGAGAAATCATTTACAGAAAGAGATTTTGAAGCATCAGAAGTTTGTGTTGGACAAGGTATGTGCGAAAAGACATTATTTTGGAGGTTAAGTTTTTCTCATGATTTCTGGATTGTCCTTTTATATGAGGCCTAGTTATGTGCTTTGAAATTGAGATTGTTGGGAAATGTTTAGCTTGAAAGGTGGACATGCAATTACCTAAGACATGAGTGACAAATCTCAATTATATTGAACTGCTTTCAAGTCTCTGTGTTCATGTGGACAATGTATAGAAGAAAAGGGATCATATATTATGTTACAAGACTCTTTAGTTGAAAAAGTACTTACCTTTTGAAATTATCAATTATGTTGCTTACTATTCAGGAGAATATTACTGAACTATAAGTATTCAAGAACAATCTTATGAAGCTGTTCTAATATAGACATTTCTTGGATTTCCGTTTTGTTCTTGAACTTGATAAAACATGTCTACTGTTGTATCTAATTTTCTTTTTCTTGAAGTTGATAAAGCACATTTACTGTTGGACCTAATTTTTTACTTCTTGAAGATGATAAAACATGTTTACGGTTGTATTTAAGTTTTTACTCTTAAAGTTGATAAAGCACATTTCTTACACTTAGCTCTGTTGTGAATGTTGATAACTTGGCACTAGCTCTAATTCATTATTATTTATTATCTAGTAATCTAGCATTTATCTTCTTGAAATTGGTACCTAATATCTGTTTGTGGAACATTTTGCTAGGCAAAATGTAAAGAGAATCTAATAGATTTGGAGACTCTGTGCAATACAAAGGAAGGCGCACAGATCAGGAAGAAAATAGATCTTTCACAAATAAATCTGCCAGGTCATGCTATTGCTGAAGTTGAAGAGCTGGAAAAATCGCATTCTGAATTTACAAAGCTTGATTCTGATTCAAGTATTCAACATGGGGCTTACAAACCATCTGATTCAGAAGAATCTTCTGTTGAGAAAGCCTTAACAAGTACCGAATTTTCTCCAGTTCAGGTGTCACATATGTGGAGCCCTAGCCTGAAAATGATACCACAAGCTACTAAGTATGAACAGCATGGAAGTTGTTTGTCAGAAACAGACAATCTAAAGGCAGGTGAAAATGTTTCTTCTGACTCAAGGCTAAAGCAATGTTCAGGCCTTACTGGTGAACAGCAAGTTTGCAGAGATGATGTGGTGTCGTCAGTTAAAGAAACATTGTCTACTGCCAATGTTGATTGTTCAGTACTTTCTTCACATTATGAGTTAGGATCAACTAGAAAAGAAAGTTCTAATCTCCTACGAAGGAAAAGGCCAATCTTCTGGACACCATCAAAGCTTGCAGAAGAGACTTCTGTTGATGATTCTATGAGGAGAAACATTAGTGAAGAAGAACCAGAGAAGAGACCATGCTTTAGTCTTGAAAAAACAGGCCCAGTGCGAAATGTTGCATCTCAGCAGGATCATTTCCCTCCCCAGAGAGACCAACCAGCTGAAATTCAAAATTGTTCTTTCCTTGTGAATACGGAAAAGAAGGTTGGGACTGAGTGTCACATGCTTCATTTCAAGCAACCATTGAGTTCAAAAAATCCTACAGGAGAGTTAGAGATGCAGCCATTTAATAAGAGACAAGGTCATGTAGAGATGCAGATTCTTTCTTTAGGAAAAGATCATCCCTCTCATCTATCTTTCGAGCAGGCAGAGTATTTGGACAAAAAATGTCACTTCAATTTGAGCACTGAGTTATTTGAAGAACAACACTCACAAAATACTATGCATTCACCTTTGTTGGGTGATTTAACAAAGAGAGTTAGTGTTCCAAACATGCAGGAAGATGAAGTCCATTCACTGTTTCATTCTTCATCTAAGGGGTTTCAAGCTAGAGGGAGACAATCTGGCCTTAATCATGAGATCAACTGGGATGGAAATAATTTTTCTCTACCTTGTGTCTCAGTAAGAGAACCTACTCAGCGAGGCTTCCAACATGCATCCTATTCAACACAAAACTTGCAGTTTTTCACTGACATTGAATCAAAAGAACATAACCATCCCTTACAACATAGGGATTCAATTCAATCTGGCAAGCAAGAGGGATTTGGTGACAATGTTCAAGAGCAACAAATTTTCAGGCAGAATTATCATCAAGAGAACCAATCCCATATATACAAACATTCAGAGCAGAAGCAGTCCTTGCAGTCCTTTCAGCCTTCAGGTCGACAAGACCTTTTTCTCCCTGGCCTTTCTCCAGCAGCTGTTTCAAATTGGAATGGTCCTCTACAGGCTATACCGTGGAGGCCCCTTCCTGCTACGGCCATGCCTCAATTAGAGCAACATCCTAGTCATGTGAATGGCACCAAGAATCCAATTCATGCTAGTTGGTCTCCTCCTGATTTCCTCCAAAAGCCATCTATTACAGATCATGGTCATACAAGGAGTAACAGTGAAAGAAAATTGTTTGGTTTGCTACCTCAATGGGATAGTTTACCTCAAAGCACAAATGGAGTCTCAAACCATGATCAATATGGAGATTTGAAAATCTATACAAGCATTGGTTTCTGTGCTAGTAACAATGGCCATAGCCAAGAAGATTGGATCCAATTGCAACGTGCACATGCTAATCCTCTGTACAGCTATCCACATGAGATGAGCTCAACACACAGAGCTGGTTACAATCCTTGTAGAAACATATCTCCTATCTCCTACCCAAATTCTCAAATTGCTAATTTCAGCCAGATGAGTTCTGATTTGCAGAATTTTAATGGACAAGGCCCATCTTTAAATTCTCCATGGAATTTGTAAGGATTTCACCTCTTCTTAGTGCCTATAAAAGTCTACACTAATGTCAGATTAAGCAATTCAGCTTAAATGCCTTAACACAGGCCATGATTTAGATTCTTGGCTAGGTTGGGTCCTTTTAGTTCCCTTTCAAGATGAAATTCTGGCTTTCACATATAACAGGCTGCTATAAAGATTGTTCCCAAGATAACATTATTACAGGAAAACTGCTGCTAGCGGCGGGGAAACCAAGTGTAGAACATGCATTAACATTCTCACATATGGCCATATTTATTATTTATGTAGGTGAGGAAAAGTTCCAACCAAATGTAAAAAAAATTGGGGTAGGGAATTGTGCATTATAAATTGAAGAAAATGTCTCATTTTTAGTAAATCCTTATTTTTGGTGCTACAGAATGATAGAGCATTAAGATAATTCAGTAATCAGTAGTTTAATTTACTTATTCTAATGATTTCTGTATGTATTATAATTAGATCATTCAATATTGTCTGCTAGGTCAGCTAGGTTTCAGTGGCTGTAAATTCTTGTCTAAGACATGATCTATAGTTGATAAAGTTTTG